>CAUYPK010075775.1:0-11975 GCA_963574355.1 Loris lydekkerianus
TGAAAAGTTTTTGTATAGCCAAGGAGACAACAACCAAAGCAAACAGACAACCTACCTAATGGGAAAGGATATTTGCATATTTTGAATCAGACAAACACTTAATAACCAGGATCTATACAGAACTTCAATTAATTCACAAGATAAAAAACAATAACCCCATACATCAATGGGGAAGAGAGATGAATCTTCTCCAAAGATGACAGACGAATGGCCAGCAATCATATAAAAAAATTCTCATCATCCCTAATTATTGGAGAAATGCAGATTAAAACCACCCTGAGATATCATCTAACCCCAGTGAGAATGGCCTATATCACAAAATCTCAAAACTGCAGTTGCTGGCGTGAATGTGGAGAGAAGGGAACACTTTCACACTGCTGGTGGGACTGCAAACTAATACAACCTTTTTGGAAGGAAGTATGAAGAAACCTCAAAGAACTCAACCTAGACCTCCCATTTGATCCTGCAATCCCATTACTGGGCATCTATCCAGAAGGAAAAAAAAAACTTTTATTATAAAGAAACTTGTACTAGGCTGTTTATCGCAGCCCAATTGACAATTGCCAAAATGTGGAAACAACCTAAATATCCTTCAACCCAGGAATGGATCAGTAAGCTGTGGCATATGTATACGAAGGAATATTATTCAGTCGTAAACAAATGGACATTTTTCAGCACTTGTACTAACAACCTGGATGGAGGTGGAACACATTATTCTTAGTGAAGCATCACAGGAGTGGAGAAGTATGAATCCTATGTACTCAATTTTGATTTTAAGACAATTAATGACAAGTAATGACATGGTGGGTCATGGGGGAAGTGGAGACCAGACAGAGAAGGAGGGAAGGGCTGAGGGAGAGGAAAAAAAGAAAGAAAAAAATAACAATAAAATAAAATAAAATGGTGACTAATCTTCACATAAATTGGTTTTAATTTTGACCAAATATATTACTTAAACATTAATTTCAACTCAACATGTTAATATGCTGTTTAGGATATTGTATCCTCATTTATAATTGACATATGTTTGTAAATTCTCCTTTATAATATTATATTTTCTCCAACTTTAATATCAGGTGACTCAGATCAAGTAGAATGATTTTGATGCATTTCTTCTTTTTCTACTGTCTATGAGATATAGCATGATCTGTTTTTCTGAAATTATCTTTTACTTTTATTTATAAATATTACTTATCTATTTTTTGATACTTAAAAAAAAATAAGTTAACTGATGACTCCATACTGAATCTCAGAGTCAAAGCATTCTATAATAGACATATTCTTAATTTGAAAATGTGAATGTCACTTTCTTTGCATTATTATTATTATTGCTTAATATTTTAATGAAGCAATTGTCTGATTGCTTTTCTGAATGTATTGTGTTCGTTCATTCTTTACAAGGTTTTTGTTTCTAATCCTTAACTTAAACATTGTTATTGTTATTATTTTTAAGTCTTTTTAATTTTGTGAAGGCAAAAAAAAGGAAACCTAATTAACACATGTATATGTAAAAAGAAAAAAAGAACTGTGATGCTGGAAAAACCACTCCAGCATCTGTGGAGGATGTAACAATGGACTCCACCCCTCTCCATCCCTGGGCACCCCTAGGGCCTCACAACAATCAACCACATCCTCCTGATTTTGCTGGTAAGGAAACTGAGACTCAGAGACTCGGGAACACAGAGCTGGTGTGCTGGGGGAGGGAGGAGGGCAAGATTTAAATTCAGGTGTCACCAGTCCAGAGGGTTAAGAGTCAAATTCCATTTCTTAAGAGTAGCCCACAACCCACTTCATAAGAGAAAGCCAGGAAGACATTAACATATCTCCTAGGACAGGACAACAGAGAAACCATTCTTCCCTACATCCCCAAACTGAGCCTTTCCCTAGGCATGGCCCTGGGTTCCTCATCTGTCAGAGAAAACACTGAGCACACCACGGAGGATGAAGAACTTTTGGTTGCTCATAGTCCCCAAGGGTCTAATGACTCCTGAGGGCTGCAGATCTTGAGGGGACGATGCAACTTGATTTTGCCTTGGAAGATGCACACTGCCATGGCCACTGCAGCTGCCCTGGACATCCTATGTCCAGAATGCACTTGTGAGAACCAACTGTTGATTTTTCAGGAATTTCCTTATTGAATAGTCATCATTAAGAAATCAAATTAAAGAATATATTAAAAACAAAAGTGAATCATCAAAACCCCTTTCCTAATAATTTTATTATATTTTGTTATTAATCCCTGCTCTTCACATTATTTCCATTTACAGTGTGAGTGTGTGTGGTGTGCACACACATCTCTTCCTTACTTTAACTTTAGGGAATTTTTCTGGTAGATACTTTGACATTGACCATGGGAGAATTTACAGACATTGGCAAAAGCTACCAACCAGGGCTTGATATATTGTTTTAAGAAAAGTGATGAAGAAAATGATAATACAAATTAAACTCAAAAGTTTTGTGTCTGTAGCTGTTACACTGGGAACAGCACAAAATTTGAAGAAATAGTCATTCAGCATCCAAAAATCATTATCCCATTCAGCAAAGTTGGTCATGTCATTGAACAAATAACATTCCAGCATACATCTTGGTTTTACTTTTCTCTTGTGAACATCAACAAAACATCAACCAACATACATGTCAGAGCGACACTCATTTGTCAGTGATCAGAGTGACATCTTTGCTGATTCAGATAGTAGTCAAACATCTCTTTATAGTCCGGCTATATTGTGACACTATTTTTGGTCCTAGAATTATGAAAACTGATAGTGGAGTTTACCAGAAATATCAAGTCCCACTGAAGTTATAGGTGGATGGAATTTGCAATAAAGATTATTGAACATAATTATTGTTTGTCAACTGTGTCCTACATATCCTTTATATCAGTTAAATTTACAATATATCTGTATGGATATAGGTACACACACACTCACGTTCCTCCCACCAGAACTGGTTGTGAAACACCTGCCAGTATACCCGCTCTAGCCAGCTTTATCAGCTGCTTGAACTGCCTTGAAGCTTTCTTGTGTGGGGGAGTGAGGGGGTAGGGGGTTGGCCTATAAATACGTGTTAATAAAATCAAGAATAATCTTTTTATTGTCCCTTTGGGAGCACACAGGTCCAAGTGTCAACAACATGTTAGATATCTGTCCCAGCATTAGGGGGCAGGCTCTGAGGGGCTCAAGGATCCATCTTGGCTGAGGAGGAGAGGCATCTGGGCAACATCTAAGGGTCCCGGCTGTGCGATGGCCTCACAGGACTCAGAGCAGGCCTCAGTCCAGCTCCCAGCTTACAGAAGTCCCCTGCTGCAACACAGGCACAGTGGGGTGTGAACAATGCCATCTTTTTATTCATCACCCTCACGTGCTCACTGGAAATCCTCCAATGTAACATTTCTACTAGTAACTTAAATTAAATTAAAAAAAAAAAAAAAAACACTCACCAAGATTTGGTAAATTCCGGACAGGCTCCCTAATAGTTATAATGAAAACGAACATTCTCTGAGGCTGGGTAATTTATTTAAAAAAAAAAAAGGTTTACTTGTCTCACAGCGCCACAGGTTGTATAAGAAGCCTAGCACCAGCATCTGCTTCTGGTGAGGGCTTCAGGGAACTACTTCCAAACAAGGCAAAAAGGCAAGGGGGGAGCAGGTGTGATGGTTTGAGAGCAGGAGCCAGAGAGGGAGGAGAGGGTGCCAGGGTCTTTTAAATAACCAGCTCTCCTGGGAACTCAGCCATTACTGCAGGGAGGGCACCAGGCCACACATGAGGGATCCTCCCCCATGACCCAAACATTTCCCACCAGGCCCCACTTTCAACACTGGGGAACAAATTTCAGCATGAGATTTGCAGGGGCCAAACATCCAAACCATATGAACAGGTATTATCCCATTTTATGAATGAAGAAACTGACCTCCACGGTGGCAGGAATTTTGCCCAAAGCACCAGAGGCTCAGCAGTCCTAGCTCTGTCTCTCCTCTCCTGACTACTGCAGGGTCTTCCCCCTTCTCTGGTCAGTCTGTGCTCATGTACCTGGGTAGCCAGCACAATGCACATTACAAGATGTCAAACTGATGCTTGGAGGTGGACTCACCATCTCTGGGCACCGGGCTCCCTGGCCTTCTCCAGCCCAGCCCTGGTTGCTGGACCAACGTGTGACATTCCACAGCACCTCGTGGGCCACAGGGGAATACAGCAACTAACTCAATGAACCCCACGATTCTGGTCGCAGAGGGAAGTGAGCCTGCAGCTGGCAGGGTCTACGTTCCCTACCCAGGCATTGCCCAGGACTTAACATTCTCCTCAATACTCTTTAATAATAAAAAGAACAGTCACCCGGTGTTCTCTGCTCATCTACCGTGGATGAGAATGGGACATGGACTCCAACCTCTCTCTTCTGCTGCTTAGCTCAAGTTACTTCCATTAAAATAAATAAATAAGGGCAGCGCCTGTAGCTCAGTGAGTAGGGCTCCGGCCCCATATAACAAGGGTGGCGGTTCGAACCCGGCCCCGGCCAAACTGCAACAAAAAATAGCAGGGCATTGTGGCGGGCACCTGTGATCCCAGCTACTCCGGGGCCTGAGGCAGAAGAATCACCTAAGCCCAGGTGCTGGAGGTTGCTATGAGCTGTGACTCCACAGCACTCTACCGAGGGTGACAAAGTGAGACTCTGTCTCTAAAAATAAATAAATAAAAACATACATAAATAAATAAGGCAGGGAGGGGATAAATAAATAAATAAATAAGGCAGGAAGGGGACATTAGGATAGAGCCCAGAGACGGAAGGGGGGTGTCCCTCACCCCCACACCGTGTTCCCAGAGTGTTCCCTCGAGCTCAGCAGCTCTCCCTAGCGGTGGTCGGGGGTCCCAGACAGATTGGGGCGGGGCAGGGGCGGGGCCTGTGGTGGGGGCGGGGCAGTCGTTCCGGGTCTGAGATGCCTGAGGCTCCATTCTGCACCAGAAGCAGGGAGGACCCGAGGAGAACGTAGCACCGCCCGCCCGAGTGGCACGTCCACACTAGCCAGAAGCCGCCTCTCCGGCAGATGGTGGATACTGATGCCCACAAGCCCCCAATCCCCGCCAAAACGGTCTATAGGCCCTTCCGTCTGGCTTCCCCAGGCAGAAGCGGCCCCGCCACTGCTGCTAAGAGGACGCCCCGAAAGTCTGGCTGCGCTGCAGCGCCGCTGTGCGCCCCGGCAGGACGGGAACCAGAGCACGATGCCTGCGCCTTTGCGGCCGTCGCCCCGAGTGCCGACTGCGCCAGCATCTGCCGCGCCGTCAGCCTGAGAGCTACCCTCCTCCTCGGCCTGAGAGCTACCCTCCTCCTCGGGTTTGCTCGAGTCCCGCCCCGGGTCCTGCGGCCACTCCCCAATCTCCAAACCACACTTAGATTTAAGGTGTTCTTGAAAACAGAGAAACCGACGGATAAAATAAACAAATAAATAACATAGAAACGGAATCTAACTTTAAATGTACCAAGAAAGCTTCCTATTGAAAGAAGTCCAGCCATCAAATGCCTTTTACTAAGCGATGGTAAATTTGTTGGTCTTTAGGTAGTAAATGGAATGTTTGGGTTCTTAGATTATGGTCAGTTAGCAAACATCTATTTGCTGTTAATTCTGTGGCAGAAGCTGGGGAGAAAGATGTGATCAAAACAGACAAAATCCTGGACTGCCTTTAACTTATATTCTAGTGAAGGAAACAAAAAAAAGTTTAAAAAGTAAAATAGAGAGTATATATATACTTATAGTAAGTCTCTATAGCACATGAGGTGTGCTAAGGAGAGAAACACGCAGGAAAAAGGTAAGAGCTCCAGAGGGCTGGAGTTGCGGGGAAGGTGGCCAGAGAAAGCCTCACTGAAAAGGGCACATTTGAGTCAAGACTTGAAGGAGGTGAGAGGGCACGACAGACATGAAAAGTTGTTCTAGGCTGGGGTCTGGCAAGTGCAAAGGCCCTGAGGCCTGCAGAACCTCATGTTCCTGTCCCAGGAATAGGGAGGGAGCCAGATCAGAGACTAGAGCAGAGGATGGTGAGAGCTATGGATTGAGGGAGATCCTTGGGGCTGTGTGGGACATTTTTCACACAGGCTCTGAAGTGACTGTAAGGATACTGGCTTTTATGGCCACCTCAGAGGGTGTTGGGCACAGGATGACATTTGGTCTGGCTGCTGCATTCAGAAGGAACTGAAGAGGGTGCTTAATTAATCTGTGACTCTTGGCTTGCTCCTTCTCTCATATCCAATCAGAGCACAAGTTCTTCCCCTTCTGATTCCAAAGTATTTAGTCTTCTGCTCTCAATCAGGTTCATCAGGCCACCCTTCTTAATCATATTGGGTAGACATTTATTTTAAATTGATTTTTAAGCTTTATTTAGAACCAATTTTTCTGACGGTAAAGCAAATGTATCTTCATGTGAAATTTTTCAAAAATTTAGGAAAGTTGAAAAAAAGGGAAAGACAATCACATACAATCTCAATACCTTTCGTGAGTCAGCACAGGGAAGGGGAGTGAACCAGAGTGGAATTGGTGGGGATTGAGAAAAATACAGCACAAGAGACGACACAGAGACAAAAGATGGGATCGGAAGGTCTGACTGAGCTGATGGCTGCAGCCAGCACCAAAGCACAAAATCAGCTTTATTTTACAGTATCTCTACAGGGTTCTCTACAGGGAAGTAGCATAGACAATATGGGGAAGTAGCATAAACAAAAGACATGTTTTTGGTCTTACAGTATGATAGGAAAATGTAAATGACTTAGTTAAAGACAAATCATCTTGTTAATGGTTTCTACTCAACTTTGTTAACAAATGATAAGAACTAAGAAGGAAAGATCACAAGGATTTCTGCATAGTTCTTAAAAGTTAACTTTGCCAAAGAAAGAGCTATGCAACTTCTGGCGGGGAGCATGAAGAAAGGAATATGGTCGTTTGGAGAAAAGGAGAAGCAGTTGAGGGTTCACTCCCTGAATGTTCCCCAGGCTGTGGGGACCCTGCCACCTCACAGCCCACTCTCCACAAATGCCGAGAGCAAATCATTGTGGCCCTGTAGAATGCTCCCTTTAGACTGTGCGGAGTGTGTTCATTTCCTAGGTCTTGCTTGTTTTATTTGTCCTTGTACTGTAAGCCTTTCCCATGTCATTAAGGAGTTTTGGAAACATTTTTAATGACAGTATGTTATGTTACTTTATATACGATTTTTAAAAAATTTAGTGCAAAATAATTTAATGAGTCCTCTTGTTGGATATAGGGCCTCTGTCCATTCTTTTCCTTGCTATTTTTACTTGGGCTGCAATTGATATCTTTGTTCTTAAACTCTAAATCTTTACAAATGGTATCAACAATAACATCACAAAAGGGCTCATATTTCCAGGGATTTTTTCCACTCTACTCCATGCTTTATATTACCACTTGGCTTTCTCGCATCCAGACACAGACTATCCTCAGAGTATAGCTTTTCTCTTCTCCATGGCTTTATTCTGTGCTGTAATGCTTCCCCCTCACCTTCCAGCCTGTGCAGATCCTGTCCTGTTCCTGTGCCTGCTCCCAGAATGAATGGCTCACTGCTGTGTGATGCCTCTAGTACTTTTTCTGGCATTCCCACATTGGACTATGATGTATATTCTCTGCCTCTGTCCCCTGCTGTTCTGTGAGTGCCATGTGTAATGGGGACTATGTCTGTGTGGCTCCCTTTTTTACGCAGTGCACCAGCATAGCACCTGGCACAGGACATATAACACAGGAGTTTGTTGAAAGAAGGGTCACTAATTAGCTAGAAACACAAAAGTGGCAGAAACATTCTTGTTTCAAGTCAGCAGCGCCACCTCCTGGACACAGTGATTGTGGCAGGCGCTGTGTCTCATGACCTTTACTATTGTCCTCCTTAGGAACAGGCCACCACCATCTTCACCTGGAACCTCATGGTCTCCTGTGTCCTCTCCTCTCCCCCACCTCCCTCCCACTTATCAGTCAGAGTGAACACATGAGGATGATGAAGTCAAATTGTACCTTCTATTCAAACCCCTGACACGTGGACCAAAATCCAAGTCTCATCACACATGGACCAAAATCCAAACCCTGATCTCCACTGCAACTACACTACTCCTTGAACACCCACCAAGAACACTCCTACCTGGGTCCCTCTGCCCATGCTGTACCCTCTCTCAGAATCCACAGGGTTTACTCTCATTTCATGCAAATGTCTGCCGAAATGTCACCTCAGCAGAGCTCTCTCTGAGCATTCCTCCCATCCCATGCAGCAAGCAGTGCCCTTCAACTCCTGTCCTTAATGAGACTTTGTTTTTCTTCATAGCCCTTATTACCACTGCATTATTTTAATTATCTTTCTATTCCTTGGTTCCTCCCATTCATGTGTAAGCTCTACAAGGGCAGGGATTTCATATGTTTTGTCCACTGATGGCTCTATCCCCCTGTACCAGGGGCTGTACCCAACATCTAGTTGCCACTTGAGGATGATTTTCTGAATGAGACAATCAGTGCATGCGTGGTGAGTGAGGGTGACCTCGTCTCTAGAGACCACAGGGCAAGATGAGGCTCAGATTTCCAGGGAGAACATGGAATGGATTCTGAGGATGGCCTCAGCCTAGGCAAAACCCCCTTGTTACAAATCCCATGGCAGGGACATATTGTGAAGGACATACCCAGCCAGTACTCCTTTGGTGGGTTTAAAAATACCCAGTAAGAGAGAAAAAAAAAATTTCACCCACGGTGGGGTTCCTGGCCAAAGCTGTTATAACAAAAGACAGATTAATAATAGAAAAGCATATAAATTTTATTTAATCTGATTTACATGATATGGGAGTCTTCAGAAGAGTCAAAGAAATAGGCAAATCTGTGTATATTTATGCTAAGTTTGATGAAGAAGTAGATAGTTGCAGAGAAGTATGATGGAACAAAGAAGGTACAGTGGAATGTAATAAACTTGGGGGAACTTAGTAAGTCCTGTTTGTTTAGATGCTTCTGTACGTCCCTGACTTGAATATTCCTTACCCCCAGGTACAGGGAGGGCACCTCTGAAATGAAGGTTTTTCTGACCTGCTTAAGGACAGAAGTGTGAGGGAAGGTGAAAGTGCCCTTCTGGCTTTTGTTTTCCCAAATACCAAGAGGCCATATGTTGGGACAGTGCTTTACTATAGCTTGACTGTGTCCCCCAGAATCCGAGGGCTGGAAATTCGTTCTCCAGTGTGATAGTGTTGGAAGGTGGAACCTTTAAGATAGATCATTAACATAAGAAAAGACAGAAACTTTACATCTTTTGTGTTTACCTGGATGGAGTTGAAACATATTCTTCTTAAAAAAAAAAAAAAAATCCAGTGTACTCCATACTAATATGAAACCAATATATAAATAACTACACGCCCACGCTAAAGATAAAACACAAATATAGTCTAGAAGGGGAGGGGACAGAGGGAGGGTGATTGGCGGGACCTTGCCTAATGTGCACACTGTGAGGGTGGTCAGCACGCCCCCTGGGTGAAGGGCTTACAACTTGAACTTTACCTTAGAATCGAAAACAATGTAACCTAAACATTTGTACCCTCATATTGATTTGAAATTAAAAAAAAGGATTTATCATTAACAGGGATTAACATGTCTGTCTCAGGACTGAGTAGATTCTTACAAGAGTGAGTTCTCGCTCTCTCAAGACTGGATCAGTTACTGTGACATTCCTTTATAACAACCCCACCCCTCACGTTTTGCCCCTCTCGGTACACACCCATGTGCCCTTTCGCCTCTCTGACATGTTATGATGCAAAAGCCATCTCCAGAAGCTGCCACATGCTTTTGAACTTCCTGGTCTCCAAAATTGTAAGCCAAGTATACATCTTTCCTTTGCAAATTACCCAGTCTCAGGTATTCTATTACAGCAACAGAGAGCAGATGAGACACATGTCCTGGGCCTCATCACTGTCCACACATTTTTCAGAAGGTACAGCTCACTCCCCCTTTTCCAAGCGTGGGTGGGACTTAGCAACTTGCTTCTAACAAATGGAGGGGATGGTATATAACTAACTTGTTATAACTTAGAAGTTACAAAAATCTTAGAAGTTATAACTTTGAAGTTACAAAAAGTTATAGCTTCTTTCTTGGGTGGGATCTCTGATTCATTTTCTCTCTCTCTCTCTCTCTCTCTCTCACACACACACACACACACACACACACACACACATCTCACCCTCACTTGGGGGAAGCAAGCTGCCATGTCATGAGCTGCCCCAAAGAGAGGCCTATGTGGTGAGGAACTAAAGTCTTCAGCCAATAACCAGTGAGGAATGGCGACCTGTCCACAGCTGCATAAGTGAGCTCAGAACCACATCCTCTGGCTTCTGCTGAGTCTTGATCTGAATGCACCTCTAGCTGACAATTTGACAACAAGCTCATGAGAAAGCCTGAGCCAAGACCACCCAGCTGGACTACTCCTGGATTCCTGACCTCCCAGACCATCACATAATCAATGTTTGCTCTTTTGGGATAATTTATTACACAAAAGTAGATGATGTTACAGTCACCGTGCTTTGTTCCCTGAAGTAAGTAATCCTGCTCTGCTAGTACTTGTCTTCCCAGGCGACATTCTGTAACACAAATTCCTCAACACAGCTTTTAGGAGAAGGTGGGAGAAGCATTATAACCAACAATATGGTGTGTAGCAAAAAAGAACATGGACTTCAGGGTTGGACTATGTGAAGGACATAATTTCCCAGGGAAGTAAAAATTAACAAAATCCACCCTCACTGGCACTAGAAAGTTTAACAGACCAACTTTCACAAAAGAGAGAAATTGATTAAGGAACTATCCTACACAAAAGCACCAAATCCAGATACTTTCTCAGGAAATTCTACCATACCTTCAAAAACCAGATATCTTAATGTGCTCTAAAAATATCTCAGAGCACCAAAAAGGAAGAAACCCTTCCTCATTCATTCTATGAAACCCACATAACACTGATACTAAACCAGTAAAGACAGTACAAAGAAGTATACAGACCGGCATCATTTATAAATGTCATTCCAAAATTTCTAAATAAAGTACTAACAAACTTTATCCAAACAGAATCCAACATCACATTAAGAAAATAAAATTCTGAGAACTGATGGTATTTATTCAATAATTCAAGGTTGGTTCGCTATTAGAAATTCATTAATGTCATGTTCACATTAATAAACTTAAGGGGGGGAGTCATATGATTATCTCCATAGATGGCTGAAAAAACCTTTGACAAAATTCAACCCCTTTATAAAAAGCAACAATAACAAAAAACTAATCAAGAACATAGGAACTTAGATATAGTATCTTAACACACAAAAAAAACAAAAAAACTATACAGGTGGTGTCCATGCTCAGTGGGTAGGGCACAGGCCACATACACAGAGGCTGGCAAGTTTGAACCCAGCCTGGGCCTGCTAAAACAATGACAACTGCAACAACAAAAATAAAATAGCCAGACATTGTGGCAGGCACCTGCAATCTCAGCTACTTGGGAGGCTAAGGCAAGAAAATCACGTAAGCCCAAGAGTTGGAGGTTGCTGTGAGCTGTGACGCCATAGCACTCTACCAAGGGCTACTTAGTAAGACACTGTCTCAAAAAAAAAAAAAAAAAAGCTATACATGTATTTTTAATTTTATAAATATAAATAGACATACACACACGTACAACTTTGTCCTAAAGTTAAAATTTAATGGGGAAACTTCAAAGGCATGTCCTTTATTATCAGGAACAGGACAAAGATGTTCTATCTCCACTACTCTTCAACATTGTACTAGAAATATCAGCCCATGTAACTAGATAAGAGAAATCAAGCTGAGTCTTAAGAATTGGTAAAAGAGGTAGGGGATTAAAGATGGCGGCTGAGTAACAGCTTCCCTGTAACTGGGCCTGGCGAATCTGGGGAGACAAGACTCCAGACATCTCTGGCCGGTGGGACCTGCCTACAATCATCCCCTTGAGGACACAGAGAGCCAGCAA
>CAUYPK010075777.1:0-49933 GCA_963574355.1 Loris lydekkerianus
TACTTTCTATTCCTTTAAATTTACTGAGGTTAGACTTGTGACCTAAGATAAGATCGATTTGGGAGTATGTTTCGTGGGCTGATGAAAAAGTATGTGTATTCAGTTTTGTTGGGGTGAAATGTTTTGTAGATGTCTGCTAAATCCAAATGTTGGATGGTTAGGTTTAAATCTAAAATTTCTTTGCTCAGCTTCTTATGGAGGATCTGTCCAACACTCCAAAGGAGTGTTGAAATCTCTGACTATTATGGAGCTGGAGGAAATCGGGTTGGTCATGTCTGTTAGAGTTTCTCTTATAAATTGAGGTGCATTCTAGTTGGGTGCATAGATATTAATAATTGCAATCTCATTATATTGAGTATTACCCTTAACAAATATGAAGTGAGCATTCTTATTCTTCCTTACTTTTGTTGATTTAAAGCCTATTGTGTCTGCAATAGAATTGCAACACCTGCTTTTTTCTGATTAACATTTGCTTGAAATATGGATGACTATCCTTCACCCTGAGTCTATATTTATCTTTTAAGGTGAGATGTGATTCTTGTATGTAACAAATATCTGGCCTGAGTTTTTGTATTCATTCAGCCAATTTGTGCCTCTTTAGAGAACAGTTTAAGCCGTTCACATTAATGGAGAATATTGATAAGTCTAGTAAAATTTTGGGTATCAAGTTTTTTGAAAGTTCAGTGGACATTTTTAGTCCTTTCGCCACTGTGGAAGTTGGAGTTTGATCAAAAGTTTCTGAGTGAGTTTACTGTTGTGGTAGAGGATTGTGCTGTTCATTATTGAGGATAGTTCTGGGAATATCCTGAAGAGCTGGTTTGCTTATGGCAAATTTCTTCAACATACGAATGTCATTAAAGTAGTTAATTTCTTCATCATAAATGAAACTCAGTTTAGCTGGATACAGGATCCAGGGTTGGAAGTTGTTTTGTTTTAGGAGATTAAAATTTGATGACCACCCTCTTCTGGCTTGAAAAGTTTCAGGAGAGAGATCTGCAGTCATTCTAATATTCTTCCCTTTGTAGTTAATGGATTTCTTATGTCTGGCTGCTTTCAGAATTTTCTCCTTTGTATTAACTTTAGTGAAGTTAATTATGATATGCCTGGGGGATGTTTTATTTGGGTTGAGTCATGCTAGGGTTCTGAAACTGTCTGCTTTCTGAATTTCAGAATCTCTCGGCATGTCTGGAAAATTCTCTTTCATAATTTCATGGAGAAGAGCCTGTGTGTCTTGCAAGGCCTCTTCATCACTTTCAGGGATTCCAATGAGGCGGATATTAGCCTTCTTTGAATTATCCCAGAGGTCTCTGAGAGAATGATCTCTTTTTTTGCTCTCCATTTCTCTTCCTCTTTGAGAGTTTGGGAGCATTCAAAAGCTTTGTCTTCAATGTCAGAAATCCTTTCATCTGCTTGGTCCACTGCTTGTTTACTGAGGGATTCCACTGTATTTTTCAGATCTTTAAGGGCTGTAAATTCTTGCTTCAGTGTGTCAAAATCTTTGGTGGTTTTGTCTTTAAATTTGTTAAATGCTTGAGACACCTTTGAATTTCTCCTCAAATTTCTAATTCTGACTTTTGAATTGCTCCTCAAATTTGTAATTCCAAATTTTCCTCCCTTCTAATAATCTTGTTTGCACTCCAAATTCTGAATTCGATTTTTGGCGTCTCGGCCAGCTATTTATGAATGGGGTGTTCAGTTACATCTGCCATATCTTTTCCTTCGGGGGGTTGATCTATTCTGGTTTTCCATGTTAGTAGAGTTTTTCCGCTGATTCCGCCCCATGATTATTTTACACCATTTGACTTTTCCCCTGTAGCGTTGTCGAGGCCCCGTTCAGTGCTGGGAACCTGTTTGGTTTGGGGAAGCTTAGTGGCTCTATCTTGTTTTTATCTGGTCTCTGTCCGACCCTAGTGAAACAGTTACTCTTGATTCAAGTCTCAGCTGTGGAGAAATACCAGCAATTAAGTCACCCCGCCCCCCACAGGTAACAGTTTGAAAAGGAAAATCAAACCTTCCTAGAACCACACACCCAGGGCACCACTTGGATAGCCTTGGGCAATTGGCTCAGTTCAAAATGTCTAAATCAGTTGTCTCAGTCAGCACCTGAATCAGGTGGAAGGGTTTAAAAGATCTCTGGCAACTAGATTGCAGGGGTCTGCTGACAACTCAAATATGACTTGCTCTGGTGCTCTGTGAAGTCAGGAGGACCCACCCAGCAAATAGATTAGTCTGGGAAGATTGATGCCTCCTTCCCCACGTTGCACCTCTGTCACACCTGCAATCCTCTGTCCCTGATAACCCTGCAAGGCTGTGACCCAGTTGCCTCCAATGAGCAGATACTCTAGGGCTTTGCATCTGCCTCAATTGCAAGGAAATCTATATCTGTTCAGCCAGGCTGCTGCTCTCTTACTCTATCCAGCAGGGGGAGGTGAGGCCTGACAACCTCAGGCGCTTCATGGAGGGTAGAGGTTGTTCACTCAGTTCCAGCCCCGCCCTTGATTGATGTCACTGACAGAACAGAACAACTTTGCAGGAATTTGTTTCTGTCCCTGCTAAATTCCCCTGCAGAAGAGAAGCTGTTTTGAGTTCCCAGAACCTGTGCCTCAGGCCCTGTCTTTGCTCCTGCAGGTTTGTATTCGTAGCATGGTTAGCTGTCAGTTCTAGCCTCCTGCTTTCCTTTGTCTATAGGCTGATGATCCCCTGAGGGCCGGGTGCGTCTTAGGCTCAGTAAAGCGGTCCTCTGGGTCAGCCCCCGCCATGGGTATCTCCTGTTTCTGCACGTGTGTTTTCTAGTCCTGGTGCTCCACCCAGGTCGGTACCACCTTAGGCAAACCCTTTACTCATGGGGCCTGCGTTTCAGTCCCAGATCTGTTCTGTGGTGGTTGCCACCTGAGAAGATGCCCAGCCTCCTCTGGTTGCCCAGAGAGACAGGGGGTGTGACTTTGGAATATCCTGGGGTGAGCCCTGTTGTTGCCAAAAACAGGTGCTGTTCTGCGCCTTGGGGCATCGCCACTCTGGGGTGGTTCCTTCTTAGCTGATCGTCCTCCCTTCACTCCTGTGCTGCAGAATCAGCACTGACCAGCTGCAGTTTAGGCTCTGTCCACACCCCTCAAGAAATCACCCAAGAATCTGCACTCCTGGGGGTGCAGACCTCAGAGTGAGAGTGGAGTGGAGTGGAGTGGAGTGCTGGGAGCTTAGAATTGCAGGTAGAGAATGTTTACAGTTTTATACAGTTTTATGCCTGGCAGGGGAACGCCATGGCACCCTAGTAGGGGAGGTAGGTCCAGTTTTTAGAGAGTCTCTCCCATGGAGTGTAGTGGGAGGAACTTTGAACTCTGCTCGTTTGTTTGTGGGGCGCTTCCAGCCAATCTCATCGGGGAGGGGACTCCCATCTGCTTGGTGATGGATTTTGTACCTTTTGTTTGTATCCTTGGGGTTGCAACTTGCCTCAGCAGGGTTGATGTGTGTTCTTCAATCTTCTCTCTTGGAGCAGCTCTAATCCACCTGGTTACTTGCTAAATTTCTGTCCTTTAACTCTCCTTCTGGATGGGAGACTCTGTGGAAAGCTGGCTTCAGTCAGCCATTTTGTCTCGGCCAGCGAACATTTTCTATTTTAACAGGTTGTGTTTTTTTACTTTTAAAATCTCTTTTTCCCACTATCTATAAGCCTTTAATATAATAAGTCAGAGGGTAGCCACATTTTCTTGTAAAGGGCCAGATAGTACATACTCGGGCTTATGGGCCATATAACTTTGCTGCAACTAGTCAAGCCTGCCAGTGTAGGATAAAATCAACCCAAGAAAAGAGGCCGGTGAATGACTGTGGCTGTGCTCCAGTGCGGATCCTGGAATGTGAATTTCATACAATTTTTATATGTGCACGAATATTCTTCTTCTTTTCCAAACAAAAACATTTAAAAATGTAAAAACTACTAGCTCATGGGCTATTCAAAAATAGGCATTTGGGTTGGGTTTTGCTGGTGGGCCATAGTTTGCTAACTCCTGTAATAGATGATAACTCATTTTTCTGCCCACTTTACCTTTTAGATTAATTTTTAAGATTTAAATCTACCGAAGTTTATATTTTTTACATAATCAAATTTTAAATTTCTGGTCTTTTTTGGTCACAATTTCGAAAGTTAGAATGCCCTTACTAATGATCAAAAATACACAACTTCATTTTAGCTTTGGTGACTTTTTTTTTTTTTTTTTTTTTTTTTTTTTTTGCAGTTTTGGCCAGGGCTGGGGTTGAACCCAGCACCTTGGACATATGGAGCCGGCACACTACTCCTTTGAGCCACAGGTGCCGCCTGGGTGACATATTTTTAAAAGAACTTTTATTTATATGGAATTTATTTTGGTTGGGTAGTGCGAGTCGAGGTTCTAGATTTAATTTTAATGAATTGTGGATCATTTTTGAATACTCTTAGTGTGAGGTTTATCAGCTGTGCCTTGAATGCCTTTGATCTCAGCCTTGTACCATAATTCCCCAGTTTTTATTCATGTGGAAGAGGTAGTGGCACTGACCTGTTACATTAGTTCCGGTGAGTTCTTCCTATCTGATCTGTTCCCATGTGGGCTGGCATTTATAGGATAGTCAGTTGGAACCCCTGTAGACATAGTAGAAACATGTGGAAATAGTTCTCTGACAATGTGTTTATGTGTGTGTATATTTGTTTGCTTTTCTGAGAAGGGTCTCTTTCTGTCACTCAGCCTAGGATGCAGTGGGGTCATCACAGCTCGCTGCAACCTCAAATTCCTGGGCTCAAGTGATTCTCCTCCTCAGTCTCTTGAGTAGCTGGGACTACAAGCGGGTGCCACCATGTCTGTCTAATTTTTTTCTATTTTTAGTAGTGGCAGGGTCTCACTTTGCTCAGTCTGGTCCTGAACTTCTGAGCTCAAGCGATCCTTCTCCCGCCGTTTTCTCCCAAAGTGCAAGGATTATAGGTGAGCCACCGCAACTAGCCAATATGGATATGTTAATATATTTTTAAAATGAAGAATGGCAGTTTGACCTCTCACACTAAGAAATGTGTAGTTAATATTTTATATCATACAATATTAGCCATTAGTTTTTTGCCCTAGGAAAACATGATACTCAAATTTTAAGTAAAGTAACTTCTATATCATGGGTTTCCCTATAATGTTGGGCAAAAATTATCTTTATTATTTAGTTTTATAGGCATGCTGAAGAGACTTAAAATGTAATTTGAGAATAAGGAAAAGCCTGTTGTACTGGAGATTGTAGAATCTGCAGTATTTGTAGGGATGGCTTTCTTGTCCCTGAGACTTAAAATGCCGTTTGCTGTGAGGAATAAATAGCATGCTTTTCAGTCTGACTCTACCAAGTTATCCCTGGTGAACCAAAATGTTGTCAGAATATCAAGGATGGGTTTGCCTTATTTTCCTGCTAAAAGTCCATCAAAAATTTGTTTCTAAATACTCTGGTTCACAATTGAAACTCCCATAGGCCTGTGTTTGCAGTGAGAGTGTTCTTTCAGATTCAGGAATGTCTGTATATTCAGCTGGGTTGCCAGGCAGCGTGAGGTGGCAAACCCCACACAAGAGTTAAAGGGATGAGTAGTGCTTGGGATACAGATTACAGAAAGTACAATTTGCCAACAAATTCTAGGCAAGAGGTAGAACTAAACGTCCTAATCCAAAGAGAAAAAACTCCATTGCAAGGGGTCCTGGGTTTAAATGAGAGTCATTGCTTGTGCCTCAGACGGGCTGTTAGGTTTCTTAGGAAATTTGTTCCAGTTTTGTTTCTCCACTCTGGTCCTCAACTACCATCTGGATGGCTTCTTGAAACTTAAAAGCTAAATTAGGTGTGATGTTTTGTTTTGAAATGGGAAACCTATGGTTTTGTTTAGCTGGACTAAAATGATACACTGAGAATTTTTATTCAACTTCCCCACCCAATATGAATTTGGAGAAAAATAGGAATGAGCGTAGCATCAACAGGCTCACACAAAACGAGAAGGACAATGTGGCTATCTCCTTGAATTCCTTTTTGTAAGCCAAATTTATTTTTATAAGCCTTTAACAGAAGAGTTTGTTCTTTGGATAATTGGCCAAGGTTTTGTCCTTTTTATTCAAATATGCTTCAACCAAAGACCCAACTGTGAAATAAATAGGATACATGAAGTTGGGAAGAAGGAAAAAAATTTTCCTTAATGTGAAGGCAAAACAGTCATATGGAATCTTTCGCTTTCTTTAATTTTTTAGCGCTGCTGTCTTTCAACAGAGTCAGAAAGTTCTTCCTTAAACATCATCTTAGTCACTGTCCAGAGTGAATGGGATTCTGAAGTCCTTAATGTGGTTCTGTAAACGTAAGGATTGTTGTTTGTTCATGGTGTTTCTGGAAAAATGAACTACTGCACCCACATCTCTCCCTCCTCTCCTTTCTTTTAGTGTCTTAGATCTAAACTAAGCATTTGCACAGCCGTTGCTAAGTGTTTCCACATTGGAAAACTAGAACAACTTGGCTGGATATCATCCTGATTTTCATTGGAGGGAATTATTTTTCCCATTTCTGCTTTAGAAATCATATACTTGCTGTTTGGGCTGAACTGACTTGAAAAGTCAAACAGGAATGAGTCTAGCTACTAAATTTAGGGAACTGATTCATAATTTTTTGATCTAATACAGTGGACAGTATTGTCACTGATCAGTTCATTTTTTTCACTGCTGACCAAACCTGGAGTGAAATGCAAGGCTGCTGCTGTCAGAACTGCTGTGGCTCTGGTAATTCATTTCTACTCATCTGCTTACTTCTGAGGACAGCATTTATCCAGAGGGGCTGTAGATCCTGGCCTAGGCATTTCAGGGCGGATTTCCATACCTCTGAGAGTGTTTCTGAATTCAGTTGTCATCTTATTTCATTTGGTTTTCCCCAAATAACAAGTGTGTTTTTATTTAAGTCAGGCTTTAATCTCCTGTCTCATGGACATTTTCTAGGCCCCTCTTCAAGGGAGATTTAAAATATAATAACTAAGAATTTGCTTTTTATGTACATATTCCTTTGTCTTAAATTCATGTTTATGTGACATTTTCACTTGCCATTTAGAGTTATGGTTATTCAAAGAGCATTGCCTAAATTGCATTATTTTAGAAACCTCTTGGCCCCATCATTGTAAGCTCCCCACCCCATCATTATTTTTGAAGCTCTATAAATTCCTGTTTCGCTTTAAGGAATCCCAAGACCATGGAGATGGCATGCACTTGGCATGTCACTCACTATTCCGTGAATTTGTAGACTAAACATATTATTCTTTCTGTGGCTCATCCACCAGATGTTGTCATTCTTTAAAATTGCAATTAACACTATTGTAAAATTGGCTTATGTAAAAAGATATCTTCAGGTTATATACATTTTGGATTTAATATTGCTTTACGTAGGATGTTGGGGTTTTCCAAACCATGTTTCACCTGGAATATATAGGAAGGAAAATTGAAAAAGAAAACCTTTTTTTCATTAATAAATGGAAGAATTTTAATTTGAAGAATTTAAAAAAATCATAAGCACAGATGGCTCACCTGGGTAATTAGCAAAGACACCAGATGGGCAGAAGGTGGGGGGGAGATTTAGTGAAATTATCTGGATAATCAAGCTCCTTTCCCTTTAACTGTCTGAGACATTTAGAAAGAATGGGTTTTTTGGATGTCAGATTTACCTGCTGGCATTGTTCTTGCACTTTCCAGGGGGAGAAAAAAACATCAAAAGGGAGAGTAATTTTCTGGTGTGATTTAAGAAAATAAACAAAATGAGACGTGCTGGGGAAAGTCATAGAGCATGTTCAGCCTGTGAACCTCAGGTAATTTCCTGGCCAAGACGTGTGGTTGTGGTTTCCTACTCATTTCCCTCCCCTCCTCTTTTCTCCCTCTCTTCCTCCCTAGGTCCTTCTGTCCATCAGGGTTGGGTTTTTAAAGGAAGATGCACTACTACTAAGTCTACAAACCGATTTCGTTGCCATCTTTCCCTGTGAATCAGCATTGATTAAAAGCCTGAGGGTATTGGCTAAGGAGCCTGAAGCTCAGCAGCTAGGGCACTGGCCACATACAAGGGGGCTGGCAGGTTTGAACCTGGCCTGGGCCTGCCAAACAACAGCAATAACTACAATAACAACAAAACAATTGCAGCCGGATGGTGTGGTGGGCGCCTGTAGTCCCAGCTACTCGGGAGGTTGAGACTAGAGAATCACTTAAGCCCAAGAGTTTGAGGTTGCTGTGAGCTGTGATGCCATGGCACTCTACCAAGGGTGACAAAATGAGACTCTATCTCAAAAAAAGAAAAAAAAAGGTCTGAGGGTATTGTCTTCTGGCCTGTGAGCCTGCTGAGGGGGAGCCTAGCATTGGTCACTGTTGCCTCCCCCAGGCTATGTTGTGTCTAGCCCATGAATAAGGAAAACTCTTGTTCTGGAGGCAGAGCTGAGTGGAAAGAGCACGATACTTTTTATATGACTAGTTTAGTATGACTATATGAAAAATTTTCCTATATGTTGTGTTCTTTATACATTACTTAGTAAGATCCTCAAGAAGTACTGGTTTCTTTCTTGCTAGGCCCCTAGAAATTATAATTTTGCATGACTGAATTAACATCCAAGTGGTTTTTCTTTTGAGCAATTAATTGCCCTCTCAGTCTTGAGGGGAATAAAATGTGAATAATATTCATTTGCGTGCAAATGAATATTTATCTGGTTTAATCTTCTCCATATAACTGTGAAATATGCTTGATTATTATCTCTAGTTTGCAGGTGAAGAAACAGTAAAGAGGCTTCGCTTATCTGAGGTCACACAGCTAGTAAGTGTTGGCTGAGGCAAACTGAGGGAAACCGATGGATGTAATACAAGGCACAATATGGCACTTACTTTGAAAAAGAGTGAGAATGTGAGCTGATAACTTGTGTGGGAAAATTAGTTCAGGCTTCAGGGAGAAGATGTCATTTATGATGGATATAGAAGGAGCCAGAGAGAGAAGGATGTAAGGGGCCTGGAGGTATGAAGTTCAGGTGGTGCCCAGGAGCGGCAGCAGCTCAGCTGGCCTCGTGGAGAAGGCTACGTGTGTGATAACCGTGCTGAAGCAGCTCCTGGGTGTGGAGCTGGGCTGTGGGCCAGTGGCTTCCCCTGTCCAAGGCTGTGTGCGCAGGGTGGAGGCTGAACGCTGATCAAGGAGTGAAAGCCTTGTGACTACTCCAAGGAGAATGTGGATCTGAAGGGTAGAGGAGTGGAAGGTAGCAACTCAGGACGTGAAGGAAGATGTTGAAGGGTGGTTGAAAGGGACGTCTAGAGAACTCTGAGCCAAGGATGGTCTACACTGTGTCCCTCCCTTTTCTTCCTCCCTTCCTCCCCTCCCTCTTTCTCTCTCTCTCTTTCTTTCTTTCTTTCTTTCTCTCTTTCTCTTTCTGTCTGTCTATTGTTGAGGATTCATTAAGGGTTCAGGGAACCAGGTCACTGTCCTTCCTTTCCTTTCCTTTCCTTTCCTTTCCTTTCCTTTCCTTTCCTTTCCTTTCCTTTCCTTTCCTTTCCTTTCCTTTCCTTTCCTTTCCTTTCTTTCCTTCCTATCCTTTCTTTCTTCCTTTCCTTTTCTCTCTCTCTCTCTCTCTCTCTTTCTCTCTCTCTCTCCCTCTCTCTTTCTTTTTTTTTTCCTCCACTGTGCCTTTTTGATAGATATTGGTCACTCTGTACTTGGACAGAGAGCAGCTTATTAACTGTTTTCTTTACGGTATTAAAAGGAAGTATGAGGTGGGATTGCTGGACACACAAAACCTAACTGCTGGCATAAAGTTTAGACTGGAAGGATTTAAAAAAAATTATTTGTTTATTTAGAGATAAGGTCTTGCTCTGTTGTCTAAGCTAGAGTGCAGTGGTGCCATCATGGCCCTGGACTGGAAGGATTTGATAGGCTCCTGCAAATGATTTTTTGGGGGGTGGTGGTGATGAAGTAATGGCATAATGAGGTTGGATGTGGCATTTGTGTGGAGATGGATTAGGTCATTTAGATATTTTTAGGGAGGGCACTTGTGTTATGCTTAGAGGTGGATGGAATTCATAAAGCTTTGTGATTGATTGGATTTGGAGGATGGGGAATGAAGGAATTAACAATGATCTTAACACCTTTAGTGATGTGTTTGTTTATGAGCAAGGCAGTTGGCTGAGTCCTGGGTGGCAGGCATAGTGCTAGGTACTGGCTACAGAGTCTTGAGCAGAGAGTGAGGAATAGAGTGAAGGGTGGCTCTCTGGTGGAGATAGGGGTGTGGCATTTACTGAAACAGGGCAGGAGCGGAGCAGTTGACTTGAAGACCCTCAGGATACATTTTGTTTTGGTGAGTTTGAGGTTGATCATGGCAAGTCATCAATTATAAGATTAGAAGCTAAAAAAAAAAAACAACAACAAAAAACAAACAAAAAAAGATTAGAAGCTGTGGCCTGAGGTTGGAGATGGCAACAGATGAATAGTGGTTCTAAAAACAAGAACAGTCTTGTAGAGATTCAAGGGAAGAAGGCAGAAGAAGGTTTTGTGAGCAACCCTTAAATTTTAGAGGGCAGAAGGAAGATGCTACAAAGAGGACAGTACAACATATTTTTCCTACAAACTTTTTTTTTTTTTTTTTTGAGGTAGAACCTCACTATGTCACTGTCGGTAGAGTGCAATGGCGTCACAGCTCACAGCAACCTCAAACTCTTGGGCTTAAGCGATTCTTTTGCCTCAGCCTCTTAAGTAGCCCACCACAATGCCCAGCTATTTTTTTGTTGCAGTTGTCATTGTTGCTTAGCAGGCCCAGGCCAGGTTCCAACCCTTCAAACTCAGGGTATGTGGCTGGCGCCATAACCATTGTGCTACGGGTGCTGGACCTACGTGGTTTTTTAATGCAGTTTTCAAGTTGTCTTTATGGCCGTAGAATGGGGTTTCTTAACCTTAGCATTATTTTGGCATTTTGGGCCACATAACTATATGTTGTAGGGAGCTGGGCTGTACATTGGAGGATGTCGAACAGCATCCATTGTCTCTCCCTACTGGATGTCAGTGAGTAGCATGGAGTGGCATCCATTTGTGATGACCAGAAATGCCTGTAGACAATGATGAACATGGCCAGGCGGTGGGTGGGAGAGGGAGAAACAATCGCCCATAGGGATTATGATTTTGTAATTTTCATTTTTTCCCCGTGTATATCCTGCCCAAACCACAGCCAGGGAGGAATTATGAGGCAAACAACACCAACAAAAGGGTTGAACCTTTATTTGGCTGCAAGCATTTTGTGATTCACTTTTCAATAAAGTTACCCATAGGAAGCTGTTGGGAATTTTACTATGAAAGTTTCCTGTCTAAAGGAGGTGTGGACTTGCAAGACTATTGCATTTCAGCTCTCAACAGGCCTGCGCCTGTAATGTGACTACATCTGCAGACATTAGTGTGGGGTGGAGTGAGGGGAACTTCAGCTCTGGAAGTTTGGGGAATTTATCAGTTTCAAAAAGTGTTGTTTTACAGTAGTCTCTGTGTGGTTCTTCAGTACTTTTAGGAGAAGCTGTTAATTTAAATGTGTCATATCAAAGCAAATAGATATGGTCCTAATAAGTTCTCAATGAACATTTCCCACTACCCAAATGAACTGGTGTTGGAGGCAAACTCAGTTCTGGTGTTTTGGGTGCCAGCACACTATCTTTCACCTTGTAGATGCTGATGAGTTATCTGAGTTGAATTGGCTGTCAGTTATGCTTGAGGAAGAATTCTGCCTTTTTGATCTTGAAAGGGGAAGACCAAGTGCTTGGGGGCAGAAAGCTTTAGCATAAATCTGTGCAGAATATCAAAGGACAAGTTCGTGACCATGTCAGCCACGGTCACAGTTTTGTTTGAAGTCTTTAAGATTGGCTATGGGTTTGGCTGTGCTTGTTAGGTAAGCAGAAAGGAGGATGTTGAGTCAGGTTGGGGCTTTCCTTCCCTTTCAGTTCTCCAGGTGCTCCTCTCTCGCCTCTGAGTCTGAAGTACATTTCTCTCTCTGTCTCTCTCTCTCTCTCTCTCTCTCTCTCTCATCAGCCAGGCCAGAGTGCAGTAACAACCTCAAACTCCTGGATTACTCCTGCCTCAGCCTCCTGAGTAGCTGAGACTACAGGCTTGACCGGTCCCCAAGTTCATTTCTGATAGGTGCTTGAAAAAGGGGTTATTGTAATCAGTTTGACCTAATATGCTATTCATAGGACTGAGAAATTGACCTAAAAGAGAGAGGCAAAGGAAGAGTAGAGCTGTTTACAAGTACTTTCAGATGTGTTTAGTCTTTAAATGCTTGTAAATGCTATGAGTTGTCCTCATTTATTTATAAATAGTGGTGAAACATAAAGATGTGAAGTAAGGTGCACTAAATCCAAGGGCAGGGTGCAGGTGAGCTCATGCGAAACATCTGTCCTTAGTAGGACAGGCAGACTCCCTTAATTCCAAGTGGGGTTTTTCTGGGATTAGGTTCTCATATCCATTGTCTCTTTGAACAGAGCAGAAAACTGTCTATGGGATCTTTGGCTACTGAATAAAGTCTGGACTACCCTCTGAGTGTTGCCCACTTCTTAACAGCAGCAAACTTAGACCTCAACAGAGTTCTGCCTTCAGGAGCTTGGGACACGGTTAGCAGTCCACAAAGGGAGGATGGTGAGGGTTAGGAAGGCCTTAGCACATTGCTGTCAGAGTGACGTTAGCCAGGCTCACTCATCTGCTCTCCTTTGAATGCACTTCTCTCATTATCTTCTGTTGGACTCTTCTTTTAAAAAATAAGCTTCTCCTATTGGAAATCAAGCAGGTGGGAGCTGGAAGAAGAGGATGGGTAAGTTCACACCTAATGGTTACAGTGCTTGCTATCTGGGTGATAAGCACCCTTACAACTTTGACTCAAACTGTACAGAAACAGTTTATATAACCAAAATGTTTGTACCTCTGTAATATTCTGAAATAAAAACATGCAGGTATTAAAAATGTTTTTATTTTTGAATAGTTTTAGATTTACAGAAACATTGAGGAGATAGTGCAGAGTTCCCATACCCCCTGCACCCAGTTTCCCCTAGGGATAGGAAAACTGACATTAGAAGGGTATGTTGGTCAGAAATTTCCAATACAGGTACAGAATTGTTAACTGAATCTTGCACTTTGTTCACATTTCCTCAGTTTATACTCAGTGTCTTTTTTCTGTTGGGAGGTCCCCTCCAGGATGCCACATACCATTTAGTTGTCACTTATCCTCAGGCTGTTTTTGGTTGTGATGATTTCTCAGCCTTTCCTTGTTTTTGATACCTTGGTAGTCTTAAAGAGTACTGGTCAGGTATTTTGCAGAGTACTCCTTAGTTGAGATTTTTCTGCTACATTTTTCTGGAGATTAGACTGGGCTTATAGGTTTTGAGGGGGGAGACCACAGAGGAAAGGTGTTATTTTCCTCACTCTGTGTCCAGAGTGCATACTGACCGAGAGGCTTACCACTGGATATTGACCTTGGTCAATTGCCGTAGTATTTGCCAGGTTTCTCCAATGTAAACTGTAAACAAAACAGAATAAAAACTTGAAAAACAACAGAGATCCAACCCCTGCGTACTGTCTGCACAGCCCACACTTAAGAGGTGAGGAGTTATGCTCAACCCCTTGGCCTAGAGCATCTGCATGGATTATTCGGACTCCTGCATGGGAGATTGGTTTCTTCTCCCTCATTCATTTACTTTAGTCATTTATATCAGTATGGACTTGTGGATGTTTATTTTATACTTTGGATTATATGGTTAGTCATATAATATTTTGTTTAAATATTTTCCAGCTGAGGCCATGGGAGCTCTTCACATGGCTTCTGTGTCCTTTTTTTGGCATACTCTCATCTTTTTTTTTTTAGTACTTCCTTTCACTTTCTGCACAGAATACCTCTTTTATTTTTTATATGCCTTTGTAATGGTTTCTGCTCAGTGTGGAGTTATGCCTGGTCACATGTTTGGTGTCCTGAAAGCTAAGGTTTTGATCTCAAGCTCAGCTGACCAATTCACCTCCCTTTTGTGACCTGTTGTCTCTAAAATGGGTATACTATGAGTCTGTAGCTAAAGGAGCTATAAGAAATAAACGTGTAAGGGCTTTACACGTAGGTTTTCAATCTGTGTGCCTTCTTTTTGACTTTAAAGCACATCTCTGGACTTTCATATGTGGGTCTTCCCATAGTCCCAGTACATGTTTATTGAATGAACTAATGTATATTCGATGAATGCAGCTTTCACTACTGCTTATCATTGGTTGTCAGCTCAATTTAATGTGTGTCATTGGACAGACTTTTCCTTTCTTACATAAACATTTTGTTTCTTTGGTTATCCTAGATTCCCCTAAGAGTGGCTCTCATATATATGTCTGCTGAGAAGCCAATGATGGAGGAAGGTTACACCAACCTGGACATAAATAGAAAGGACAATGAGGAAATAGACATACATGTTGGGGATAGTGTCATTTCTTCTTTCCTTCTACTACTTCAATCTTTAAAATTACTTGCAAAGGAGTGCTTATATCATTAGGTTGCCAAATATGGATGAATGGGGGGAATGCATGTTTGGAATGACATGAAATTCTGATGTAGGTAATGGATTCTGAAGAATTATCTTTAGGATAATTTGTCTTCACTGGTTCTCCAGCAGGCTCCTGAACAAAATGAAAACGGGGTAGTGGTGGCATTAAACACAGCAAAGGCAGGATGGAGCCTTATTTACATCATTCAATCCAGTGGAGAGTGAGGAAGACGGGTTAGGATGCTGCCAGTCACCGTCTGACAGCAGGTACAGGGATGGAATATGTATACAGAGGGTGCCAATAGGAAGGTCCACACAGTTTAGGAAAGAAAAAACTGTATTAAAATTGTATGATGTGGATCACTTATAATTTAAAGTTGTATGATGTGGATCACCCCTTTTAATGGCAGAAGTCAAACATGAGTATGAGTACTGTGGGCTGTTGTTCATCTTCTTCCTTCTACAATTAAAAGAAAAAGTGTTGAGTTCTTAGTGGTCTTTGTTAATTCCTGGCTCTGAAAAGAATGGCTGGTAAAGACACATTTGTATTCTTACGTGTTGGGGGAGGAAGAATGTATACTTGGAACAGATGTTGAAGCAGTAAAATTGTTGGTGGTCCTTTCCGTGTTGGGAAGCCCCCTTTGTCCACAGCATCTAGTTGTTTGTATGGATTCTGGGGTTTTAGAAGGAAGATCTTTTATTCCTTTTGCTAAAATGGGTCTGAGCATGACCATGACATTTCATGGACAACTGGATTAGGAAGGCCTTAAAAACAAGGATCTTTCTGACATTCAATGCATCTCCCTTTCTGGTTTTCCCTGGAGCAAATTTTTCTCTTGTCCTCTCTAGGAAGCTGATCTGGTTCCTGTCCTCTAACTGACCAGTACCTAGAATGTCAACAGAGTGACTCATCTCCCCAACATCCTGTCCTTGTTCTGGAGAAAGGGAACTGTTTGCTTTTGGAAAACACAGAGGTTACCTCTGTGGAAAAACCCCGAAGTAGGTGTTGCTTCAACATACTCATCCTTAAATGATATCTTATGATTATTTTTTCTTGTGATTTTTAAAAAAATCAAATGCTGGTTTTCCTGTGTCTACTGTGTATGCCAGTGATTGAGAGTTAGAGAGCTTTAGATATTGGAAAGAACCTTGGAGACCAACTGGTCCAGCACTTTTTTAAGATCCTAGAAACATAGGCTGAGTGGAAATGAAGTGCTTTGAGAACTAGAAATTGGTGGATGATAGTCAAATCTAATTAGTACCCGGGTCTCCTGATTCCTGGTTCTGTCTTTGACTTGATGGTTTGTGTAGGATTTTGAGCATTTCATTTGGCTGCCTAATTAGAAGTTCTGTCTATGTAGAATGGTATTGATATTGGTGGTTATTTACAGCTGCATATAACATAATGAAATCATCAAGAATGCACAGTATACAATAAGTATATTCAGAAGCTAAGAGAAGATAGAAGAGTAAGAATGCTGATTTTCAGGACACTCTGTCACAATGTAGTCGTAACACAGATTTGGGACGAGTCTTTACCTCTTGGGACTTAGAATGGGGGCTGGATTAGACTACTATGGTATTTCTTTTATTGTTTTAGGCTCTGAAATTTTATGATTTCTTATTTCTGTGAATGTACTTTGCATATCTTCCTTACAGTGAAAACGTTTCCTTCAATTCCAACCTTATAGACCATGGGTTTTAGGTTATTGACTTTGATATTTTTCTTGTCAAAGAGGAAACAATGTCAGTTCCTAAAGTTCTCTACTGTGCTGAGTAGCATTCTAAGTGAGGAGGGATGCAGGGTAAGTTTGCTCTTACATCCGCTCAGATAGGTGAGAATTGGTGTTGGTGTTAACAGCAGGAAAAAGAACCAAAGGAAGGGAAGGTATGTGGGAGCTGTGGCCCATCATTCTGTTGTGGGTTTCCCCATTGTCTCAGTGTATGGTTGAAGTAAGATAATATGTGGTTGAAGGTAGGAGACAGGCACCCCATAAAGAGGGGAGTCTCAATATCTTATCTTCCACAATCCATGCTGTCTCCTCTTGAGACTGATTTTCACAATGGTAGTGTAACTTTTGACAAATTATATTTGTTTGAATAGTAGTATAATTTTTATCTTCATTTTTGTCAGACTTGAAACATTGGGTTTTTTTTGCCATTATTATCTCTATTTTATAGGTGAGAGAATTGAGTCTTAGACAACTTTGGTTATTTGCTCCAAATTGTATAGTTGGCATGGGGATCTCAAACTCAAGTCTTTCTGACTTCATAGTTTGACCTTCCAGGAGCTGTGTTGCCTGACTGTGAGATAATTTCATTTATATTTCATTCTTACTGATTTGGAAGTTCATTATTTTCTTTTTCTCACATTGCTCCCTGGTGCCTGGCATAGGACCATCATAGAAACATTTTTATAAATGATCTTAGATAATGAATGGGATAAACTGGGGAAATAAGGAGAAAAGAGGCTTCTCAACTTAATCACCCCAGTTTTGTCAATTTGTAACCTTGAGAGAAAAATTAACTTCTCTGAGTATCAGTTTCCTCACTTGAAAAAGGAAAATATTATTTCCCTGCTCTGGTCTGTTAAGACAACTAGAAATAGTTGAAACTCTTCACTTAGTGCTTAGCCTGTAAAAGGTAACTAATGTATGGTTGCCATTATATTTATGTTGATGTCAAATTAACATCAGAAAAAAATCCAAGCTGATTCTTTCACTTTCTGTCCCCCCCCTTGCTCAGCCGGTCATCTCCCCAAAATGCTTGCCACCCTCAGGGAACTTTCAGTAATAGGGCGCATATAACACTGATGGAATATGAGGACGCAATATTATCAGGTACCATCTTAATAAGAATTTTGCTTTTCATTTTCTTATTAGGGGAAACACATCCAGCCCCAGGCACTGTGGGGTGTCAGGTTTTGCTTTTTTCCTGGAAGCTCCTCCCTTCTGGCAGTTGCCGCAGCTCACAGGGCATCCGTCTCTTCATGCCTGCCTTGACTACCAATGTTTCTTGACTTTGAATGGCCAGAAATCATCTCCTGGTTCATTGGAAAAGTCCCCAGATCTTTTTGTCTGCTGAATTGTGGCCCAGTTACCAGAGTGACTTGTACATTACATAGAGAGGAACCTATGTTTCCTCCCTTGTTTTTTAGCTTGTTTTTTAATTCTTACCTCCCATATCCAGTCCCTTGGTTCCTGCTGCTGTACCAACCTTCCCTTTCCCATGTTCACTTTTTTCATGGGCTGGGTTAGTCTTGTTCCTTATTCCCTTCATCTTAATTAGAAACCTCCTCTTTATCACCGCCCTTTTAAAAATCTTCTTGGGAGCAATCGATTTTCTAGGTAGTGCAAATTTATCACAGTGGTGTCTAATCTAAAACAATCACCAGGGCAGTGCCTGAGGCACAAGAGGTATTTAGTAGACGAACGAAATTATAGATAATTATTGTCCCTGTAGCTTTACCAAGGTATCCAGTATTGGGGGGGGGGGGGGTTAGCTTCAGTAACCTGGGTGGGAAAATCTCTCCGCCATGTCTGAGTGACACATGGGGGTCAGGGTGGAGGATGGCAGGGAGCAGAGGTTGGAGAATTTCTCTGGTAGGTGGATTAGTGTCACTCCCAACTCACAATAAGGTATATATTTGAAAATTACTTAACACAGAACCTTGGATTCTGCCTGTATAGTAAGAGTCAGATATTGAATAGTTGTGGTAAATTATAATACGTAGCACTTAGATCTTTCATCCTCAAAAACCTTACTTTTTCTAGCCTGAACAAGAGTGAGACCTTGTCTCTACCCAAAATAGAAAAATTTAGCCAGTTGTGGTGGAGCACGGCTACAGTCCAAATACTTGGGAGGCTGAGGCAGGAGGGTTGCTTGCCTGAGTTTGAGGTTGTAGTGAGCTCTGCTGATGCCACTGCACTCTACCCTGGGCAATAGAGCAAGACCCTGTCTCAAAACAAACAAAAACAAAAACCTGAAGGAACTCAGGAAATTTTATCCCAAAAACATGACTCCCTGAAATAAAGAATATTTTGAATTGGAGGCCATTCAAAGTCAAGAAACATTGATAGAGGCCTGTCCTCTGTCTGCGTAAACTGGATTGACCAGATGGGACGATGGACAGGGAGACTTGACTCCTCTTCCCCTTTCCTGTTATCTCAGTGTATTGCAGGAATGAAGGTTAGGAATGTCCGCAGACCTGACCCAAATAATCTAAGTCATAAATAACGGGTTTCCCTGGTTAATTTATAAGTGAGTCTGTTCCTCTCCCGTTTCATTTGTTCCTCCTCAGTTACCCTCCTACCCTCTAAAAAGTGTGTATGAAAATAACTGAACTCCATGTGATTTCTCTTCATGCACACAGTTAAATAAATCTTTTCTCCTGTTAACCTTCCTTCATTGTGAGTTGGTCTTTCAGCTAACTTTTGGGGGAAAGGGCAAGTTTCCTCTCACCCCTCCAAAACGAAACACTTAAAAAAAAAATTGTAAGCCGAGTAATTCTACCTGGTTTCTTTCCATGTCATTTTCTTCCATGTCTTTGTATTACGTCTCTTAGGATGAGTAAGTCTTCCCAATTGTTGTATAAAACATTTAAAAATTTAAAGCCTCTGGGGAATAAGAATTGAAATGACAGCATCTGGAGCTTCATATTGGCTGGCAAACTGTTGGCTTAGCATTTTTTTTTTTCTTGTTTGTTTTTCCCAAGTGATAGCCTTTAATAATCAGATTAAGTGAAATTGAGGAATTGAGTTGTTCTGTGACTCTTTTTTTCCTCCTTGAAATACAGATGCTTCTCTACTTACAAAGGGGCTACCCCCTGATAGAACTCACTGTAAGTTGAAAATGTCATTAAGTTGAAATGCATTTAATATACCTAATTTACCAAACATCATAGCTTAGCCTACTTTATCTTAAACATATTCAGAATACTTTCATTAGCCTACAGTTGGGCATATTTATCTAAGCAAAATCCTATTGTATAATAAAGCGCTGAGTATCCTACATAATTTATTGAATATTGAAAGCAAAAAATGGAATGATTCTACATGGTTTCTACTGAATGCATTTCACTTTTGCACCATAGTAGAGGTGAAAAATCCTAAGTTAGGGGCTGGTCTATAGTTAGTTCTGAGGTCAATCCTTAGCAGATGATTAAGAATGACAAACAGTGAGCAGTTTACTGGTTAAGAGGGCTTTTTTCTCAAGCTTTTAAAGCTGAGAATCAAGAACCTTCAAGGGAGCACTAGCAGGCGTATTCTTCCTCACCCATACTTCATTTATTTATTTATTTATTTAATTAAAAACAAAAAATTTTTTTTTGAGACAAGAGTCTCATTATGTTGCCCTGGGTAAAGTGCTATGGCATCACAGCTCACAGCAAGCTCAAACTCTTGGGCTTCAGTGATTCTCTTGCCTCAGCCTCCCTATAAACTAGAACTACAGGTGCCTGCCACAACGCCTGACTATTTTTTGAGGTTGTCATCAACCTCAAGGCCCAGGCTGGGTTCAAACCTACCAGCCTCAGTGTATGTGGCTGGTGCCATTACCGCTGTGGTACGGGTGCTGAGCCTACTTCATTTATTTAACAAGATACTAAGGTGCTCTAAAAGGCAATGAAGGAATTATAATTCCTAATAATTAGCTGAGCTGTGCCCCAATCTGTCTGCCATGTGCAAGGCTTAAAAAAAATCCACTCTCTGGAGGATAAGGAAGGTGACAGTTGGAAAAAACTACCTTTGGTGTTAAGGTGAGAAGATCTTATTTATTCACTAATTCTTTATTATATGGCAATGTTTTTGTGTGAGGATAGAGAAACACAATAAAATATAAACTATAGTTTGAGAGCGTTTCTCAGAAGTTTAGAAAAAGAGGTCGGATTTTGGAAGGAAGTATGGAGAACCCTCAAAGAACTCAGTCTAGACCTCCCATTTGATCTTGCAATCCCATTACAGGGCATCTACCCAGAAGGAAAAAAAAAATCCTTTTATCATAAGGACACTTGCACAAGACTGTTTACTGTAGCTCAATTTACAATCACCAAAATGTGGAAACAGCCTGAATGCCCACCAACTCAGGAATGTATTAACAAGCTGTGGTATATGTACACTACAGAATACTATTCAGCCATTAAAGAAAATGGAGACTTTATAGCCTTTGTATTAACCTGGATGGAAGTGGAACACATTATTCTTAGTTAAAGCATCACAAGAATGGAGAAGCATGAGACCTATGTACTCAATTTTGTTATGAGGACAATTAATGACATGGTGGGGGTGGGGGAAGGGGAGAGCAGAGTGAGAAAGGAGGAGGGAGGGGTGGGGAAAGGAAGAGCAGAGAGGGGGAAGGAGCAAGGGTGTGGGGTCTTGGTGTGGGCCACACCTTTTGGGGGCAAGACACGATTGTAAGAGGGACTTTGCCTAACAAATGCAATCAGTTTAACCTGGGTTCTTGTGCCCTCAATGAATCCCCAACAATAAAAAATAAAATGTTATAATAAAAAAAAAGGTCAGGGCAAGTAGTGTTTCTTTGACTTTAGGGAACTTAAGGAAAGGAGTGTGACTGAGAGCCGGTGGTGGCTCACACCTGTCATCCTAGCACGTTGGGAGGCCAAGGTGTGTGGATTGCCTGAGCTCAGGAGTTCCAGATCAGCCTGAGCAAGAGCAAGACCCAATCTCTACTGAAATTAGAAAAGCTAGGCTCGACGCCTGGGGCTCCAGTGGCTAAGGTGCCAGCCACATACACCTGAGCTGGCGGGTTCGAATGCAGCCTGGGCCCACCAAACAACAATGATGGCTGTAACCAAAAAAATAGCTGGGCGTTATGGCAGGCACCTGTAATCCCAACTACTTGGGAGGCGGAGGCAGGAGAATGGCTTGAGCCCAGGAGTTGGAGGTTACTGTGAGTGATAATGCCAAGGCATTCTCCCCAGGGTGACAGCTTGAGGCTCTGTTTAAAAAAAAAAAAAAAGAAGAAGCCAGGTGTTGTGGCTGGAGGCTGAGGCAAGAGGATTGCTTGAGTCCATGAGTTTGAGGTTGCTGTGAGCTACCATACTATGGCACTCTGTGCAGGGTGACATAGTAAGGTTCTGTTTCCAAAAAAAAAAAAAAAAAAAAAAAAGGGAGTGTGAGGTCATGGGAAAGGCTGTCAGTGGAGTATTTTGCAGACTGTGGGATGTTTCCTATTTGATGTGGAATATCATTGAGAGTTCTATTAAATGAAGTTGCCATCATCATGGCTACTAATGTTGACTCTGGGGATTACATGGCATAGTGTAATGGCCCAATTATGTAATGATTGGGCCCTGGTTAATGACACTGATGTTGATGGATCAGTGATGCTTTGTTGAAGACTTTGTATTTTTCCCCCATTTAATCCTCAGAGGGACTCTCTTCAGGGTAGTTTAGAGGAGTAGATAATTCACCCAGGGTCATATTGTTCAGGGGTGGAGCTGGGATTTGAAACCAACATGCAAAACCACACCTCCTAGATGTAGTCCTGGTTATCAAAATAAAGAAAAATTGGCCCAGAGATTTAATTCAGAGGTAGAAGTCACAGTAGCTTAGTAATACACTAAGTGTGTGAATTTGAGACAAAATGGGTAGAAAAAGGTGATTTTGAAATTACAATTCTGGAGAAGGAGGGAATAATAAGAAAAAACAGTAAAGCTCTTTCTCAGTGGTGTTTGCAGACTCTTTATCCTAGATGACAGCCCATAGTCTTTAATCAATGTTGATTTCATCTTTTGGCCTTAAAAACAGATGTCCCTCCAAATGCATGCTGTCAGTGTGGAACACAGGCTGTGAGCGTAATGCTTTGGTGCCACTCCAGTTACATGAACTTCGACCCAAGCAGCAGACCAGCACCCACTCCCAGTGGCGCTCAATCATGTGTCTTCTCGTTTAGCCAGTGCAAGGATTGGTGTTTCTTCTCAGCAGTACAGTGACAGTCATTGATTGACAAGACCCTCTTTGGGAAGGATGACATCTTGTTTCTCCAGATTAGCCCCGGAGAACTGGGAGAAGTCAGCTGTGGTGGGAGTTCACGCTGAGTGAATATTCTGAAAGCAATTGTGTTAAGGCCCCAGGATTCTCAAACCTGGCTGAGCAGCTTATAGCTGATCAGATTTCTCATTGACTCAGGAAGAATGCTGGCTTAATCTTGAATTTGGTGCTGTGATTTCAATAGTGGATCATTCTAGGGGCCCACAGCTGGTTGACCACCATCCCTTCCCCCCACCAATGCTTTTCAGATTCGTGGAGAATGGTTAAATGATTTTATTCCTTTTATGTAAAATTCTTATTTTGGGGGTTGAAAAAGTGTGTCTTTCTCCCATGAAGGGTCTACTTGTTTAAGCCTCCCCTTGGGAAGGAATATTAATGTAGTGAGCAATGTGGCCTCAGGGCAGCTTGCTCATTGCCCAGAGGTGTAGTTGTTGGAGGAAAGCCCTGCTAGATCCCTTTTTCCAAAATTATTTCCCCCTACCTGATACAACAGAATCACTAACTGTACCAGTAGCTGTTGATTTCTTCTAGTTAATGAAGAACAAGCTACCTGGTCTCTGGATTACTTAGAGCAATACTCTTTAGAAACGTTCTCATCTCTCCCTCCTTGTCCCCTAGTAAATAAGAAAGAAAACATGAAAGCATTGGTTAATTTTCTAAAGGATAGCCAGATATATATGCTGTCCTGAGAGAATTTGATAGAAACAGGTAAGATCTTTGGTAAGAGTTGAAGGAAATTCTGAGAAGGGAAGTGAATTTATACTCCCTAATAAAAACCTGAACAAATAGTGAGCATAATTGGTTGCATATTTGGGGGTGTGCATGTGATGAAGTGGTGAGTTTGCTGTACACCAGCAGTGAGAGGAAGAATACCGAAAAAAGAGAAGTAGATGCTTGCTCAAGATGAGAGATACACCACTTCCCTCAGGAATCTGCCTATAGGCTGTCTTTGCTCATATTCCGCATGCATTTTATTGACTGCAGTCTTCTGGAAGGAGAAGAAGGGCATCATCTTAGCCCCACAAGCCACTCCCCTTCCTCTTCCTAAGAGGAAGTTAACCTGCTGTTGGGCTAAGTAAAGAGCCAGCCAGCTGTTCTTTCCCATTACCATAGGTAGGATCACAGCTCAATTTAAGTACTGGGCCAAAAGCTGGGGCCTGGTGTTGGCCCTGTCAGGAGCTCTCGCTCCTTTCATTACCATTATAACCTCAGCAGTTCCTACCTAGCACCATGACAGTGTATTTGATGTGAATGGCTCCTGTGTGGACAGGCTTCTGGCTTTGACCCTTTGGACTTTGATCTTTCACTTGAGGTCATAGCTAATTCTCCGATGCACATCTGATGTGAGCAGAGGTGGTTTATGTTAACCTAGGTTTATGATCGCCCTAGTGTGTAGCTTTTGTGATCCAGGGAGGTCACTCATTATGGTGTGCCCACAACTGAGATTGTAAAAGCCTCTCTGCATCATTTTGATAGGTCACATACTTCTTAAGCTTCTGTACCCAGTGATACTTCATCAGCTTGAGTGCTAACTGCAAACTTTTATTTCCTTTACCATATTATCACTTATTAAGGGCCTTTTCTGTTTCACCTGTATGAATGAGACTGGTTCTTGCTTTTTAGTACTGTCTTTGAGTTCTTCCACAGGCAGCATTTGAAGCCTGAGGAAGGCTGTCCTTGTGTATTGTTTTCATAACCTCACAAGGCAAAGAAAGGCCGGGTGTGGCCTATAATCCTAGCATCCTGGGAGAATGAGGCCGGAGGATCCCTTGAGCTCAGGAGTTTGAGACCAGCCTGAGCAGGAGTGAGACCCGGGCCCTACTAAAAATAGAAAAATTAGGCAAGCATTGTGGCAGGTGCATGTAGTCCCAGCTACTCAGGAGGCTGACGTAGGAGGATGACTTGAGCCCAGGAGTTTGATGTTGCTGTGAGCTAGGCTCAAAAGACTCTGTCTCCACAAAAAAAATAAACAAACAACCCCCCCCCAACACAACACCAAAAAACCCCTCACAAAACAAAAAGCAACGTACAAAAAGAATTCCAAAAGATAGACTTTCTCCCTACGGTAGAAGGGAAAGAGAGGATCAAAAATGTTGCAGGTTACATTTGAATCTTTTTGGAGTGCCCTTAGGGGACAATAATTTCTGATTCTGTGTCTTCTTCCCTTCAATCTTACATTTCTTCTTTTCCTCCATACATGTTATATCAGTATTTTAAATAGGAACAGAATTTATGCCAACCTTCTGTTGAGTTGATTTTAACTTTAATCTCCTAAATTAACTCATTTTTAGAGCCCCTGTTAATAAGAGACATGTTTTCTGATTACAGAATTCATAAGGATAGGGGAAAGGAGGAAAGAATTGATTTGTGTATATTCTGCAGCTAGGATGGCTGGCTAAAGACATTTATTTGATCTCATATCACGAAACAGCTATTTTATAACAGGCATTCTGTGACAGATTCAGTATTGACAAATAGCAAAAGAATTAAAAGCTGTTTCATAGAAAAGTGTAAGCCTGTCCATTTCATCACATCAGTCTTCCTTTGTCCGTGATTATTTCCTTTATCAGTCTCTTTTCCTCCTCCTCGTTTCTGAAGCTTTTCCACACTAACTCGGCATTGATGTCTCTATTGCTCTCCTCTTTTTCCTTACTCATTTTTACTCAGAAGCCAAAATGGCCCTTGACTGGTCTTGCTTAGTGATATTGAAGTTATTGTCTTCAGGGAAGGGATGGGGGAATAATCTTACATTTGGAGGTGCTTTTGCACCTGGTGTAAAACAAAAAAACAAGCGGGGAAAAAACAAACCCAAACCCATCACCAGCAAAAAACTAGGGAGACCTTTTGGTAGAGAAAAATGGAGAAACTTGGATAGACCAAAGCATAAAATTACCGGAATATGTCTATAGCTAGTAGTTGTATTAAAGAAAAATTCATTTTTTAAAGTGAAGAAATTTATTTATTTATTTATTTATTTTTTGAGACAGTCTCACTATGCTGCCCTCAGAGGAGTGCCATGGTATCATAGTTCACAGCAACCTCAGACTCCCGGGCTCAATTGATTTCTCTGGGCTCAGCCTCCCAACAAGCTGGGACTACAGGCGTCCACCGCAGTGCCTGGCTATTCTTAGAGATGGAGTTTCACTCTTGCTCAGGCTGGTCTTGAACTTTTGAGCTCAAGCAATATGCCCATCTCGGCTTCAAGAAACTTATTTCTTAAGATAATCAGAGAGCTAAACTAGAATGAAAACTTATTTTCATATCTTTTTGTAACTGAGTAATCTAGTGTTTCTGTTGCCATTAGGTTGGCCCACAGGAGCTTGCTGTTATAGGTCAAAAGTGGTTGAATAGCAGCAATCTCATGGTTCAACCCACGAACCTGATGAGAAAATTGAGACCCAGGCTGTTAATCAGCTAAAGTCCCTTTCTATGCTGCAACCCAATAAACAGAAAACGAAGACAAAACTATTTTATTTGATTCTACTTTCCTCCCATTCCTTCCTTCCTTTGCTCATTTTGATGAGTTCACAGACAAATAAGGATATCTTTGTAGGAGATTGGGAAGTCAAGGTGACTGTGATATATCTGGGGGTGCACAAGCAGGAGAAGAAACACTACCTCTCAATAGTAAGACAACAATTACACCAGATTTTAAAAATAGGATACAATAGAGCTAGCCTCTGTAGAAATGAGTATATTTATTCACTGTTCATTTTGTTTAGTTGTCTGAGCTACATTGTGTTGTCCTTGAGGAGCTGGGATTGTGCTATTTTTCATTGCATTCCTGACATGCTTTAAAAAAAAGCTGCTACAATCTACTATAGTTGATTGATGCAGGGAAAGTTTCCTGCACCTAACAATAGTCCTTCTCGGTGAAATACTCCATTGATGCTTTCAGAACTCATTACTGCTAACCAAACAGTAGTGGTTTTATTACTGTACTAATGGAGCCTGGTACTTGGAGGCTGGGGCATGGGGGAGAGGGGAAGGTGGGGCAAGGAATGTGGGCAGGATTCTTTTCCATGATTAATGGTGACCCCCCCCCCCCAAAAGTATTTAGGCGGTTTCCAATAAAACAATGTGATAATCTAGATACAATACAGAGTCTAATGTGCATATGCAAGGATGCACTAAATGAATTATTCCTAGCAGGGAGGAACAAGGGCTTTCTCAATAAAGAATCAGCAAGACAGCAGAGTTTTCTATGGCCTTTTCCAATCAAGTGATTTGCTTTCCTAACAGTGCCTGGAGGCGAACAAATGAGTTATGAAAGATATGGGTACTGATGGACACAGGGCTATGATAGGCTTGGCAGGCAATTCATTTCCGGCAACAAGGCAGACCCACATGACAGCTTCTACCTTCTTTCGTGGTTTTGGTGATGTACTTGTTTTGGGTCTGTCTTCACTCCCTCACCTCCTCCCTTTGTACTTTTTTTTTTGGACACACAGTCTCACTCTGTAGCTCCTGCCAGAGTGCAGTGGGGTCATCATAGCTCATTGCAACCTCCAGCTCTTGGGCTCAAATGATCCTTGTGTCCTCGGCTCCTGAACAGCAGAGACTAGAGGCTCATACCATCACGCCTGGCTAATTTTTTCTATTTTTAGTAGAGATGGGGGTCTTGCTCTTGCTCAGGCTAGTCTCAGACTCCTAAGCTCAGGTGATCCTCCTGCCTTGGTCTCCCAGAGTGCTAGGATTACAGGCATGAGCCACCATGCCAGGCCCTTTGGACATTTAAAAATATTTTTATCTTGTATCAATTAGAGCAGTTTATCTATTTACCTTCAGTGTGATTGGTGATGAGCTTATATCTGCCATCTTACAACTTTTCTGTTTGACCTACTTGTTCTTTTTTTTCCTCCTGGACTTCTTTTGGTTAAGCAGATTTTTTTTTTAGACAGTCTCATTCTGTTGCCCAGGCTAAAGTGCCCTGGCGTCATCGTAGCTCACAGCAACCTCAAATTCCTGGGCTTTAGCAATTCTTTTGCCTCAGCCCCCTGAGTAGCTGGGACTGCAGGAGCCCACCACAATGCCCAGCTAGCATTTTTTTTTTTTTTTAAAAGACATGGGGTCTCTCTTTGGCTCAGGCTGGTCATGAACTCCTGAGCTCAAGCAATCCACCTGCTTCATCCTCCCAGAATGGTGGGATCACAGGTGTGAGCCACCATGCCCAGCCTTAAGCAGAGTTTTTTTTAATTCTATTTTTCTTTTCTGTGAACTTGTTAACTATTGTTGACTATGCTTTTTTTTTTTTTTTTTTTAAGACTTCCTTTTACTTTGTTTTTGAACCCACCACCCTCAGTATATGGGGCCGGTGCCCTACTCACTGAGCCACAGGCACCACCCTTTACTTTGTTTTGGAACACTGCTTTTTTCTTTATTTAATAAAGCTCACAATTTGGGATGAACCTCACAGTGGTGGAATGATTTTATCCTTATTTCCTGCTTGAATCCCTACCACAGTAGCTCTTGCTTGGTGAGCTTTTAACTGTCATTAAAAGCTGTTGCCCCAAATCTCCTTCCCTGGGAGGTGCTTCATCGGTCAGAAGTGGACATCCCCTCTGCTGAGTTTTCAGCTCCATAGAATGAGGACCAAGCTTGCCTAAACCAGATGCCCAGGGCCAACCTCAGAGTTAGAGTGGGAGCTGGAGAGTGTTACCCCATTTTAGAGAAGCTTGTTAAAATTCTGCAGCATCTGCCCATCTCTTGTATAAGATTACTCTTCTTTCCCTAACTCTGATGTCTCTCTCTCATGCACATTTCTGTTAACTGTCAGCTATAACTTTATACCTGAATGTCACTAGTTGTTCCCTGTAATACTGTTATAGAAAATTCAAGGCAATGGGGCCCTTGAATGTCTAGTAACCACCATTGTTTTTCAGGGGAATGTGAGAAATTTGCATAAGTCCTCATGGACTTACTGAGCTTTGTGTATAAAATATCATATTACAGAGTATCTTATCACAGATTCAGCTATACTATGGTCACTAATATTTAGGTCATTTTAAGCAGTGATGAGGATGCCCGACAGCAGAAGTGTCAACCCTCCACTCCCGCAGCTTTGTCTGTTACACTGCTGTTTCTGTAGTCTCAGAGATTTATCATGTTCAGGTGAACACCAGCTTCTCAATGATGGAGTTTTTTGGATCATGCTGGTTCTTTGCTTGGGTATAATCTGGTCTAGTCTAGTCTATCCAGGAGCGGCTTGGCTTTGTCAAGACCTAATTTTTTTGTCTTTTTGACAAAAAAGACAGCATAGAAAGGGAATTTAGTATATTTTTATACTAAAAAAAAAAATACTCTTTTTGAGTATAAAAAAATAGCAGCATCTACTCCCATTCATGCTGAGTAGATGCTCCAATAAATGTTTTTTTTCCAATACCCAGTGAGGCCAACACTGAACATCCACTTCCTGCACACTAAATGTCACACTTGCCAGCGGCCCTAGGAAGGGGCATCTGAATTCAGCTCTGCTGCTTTTTGATTACGCGCGGATGGGTAACGGAAAGGACGTCACCTCTGCAGCCTTACGTATATAGTCGGGATAGTAGCAGCTTACTTCAGCGGCTTGTTGTGAGGATAAAGTTATGTATTGTTTCCTAAATGTGGTTTTGAAAACTGTGAGTCACTCTACAAATGTGATTTGTGCATTCTATTTTGTCCTGCCTGATTTTTGTTTTTGTTTTTATTTTATTTTTTTGTTTGGCCAATATAGCTTATAGGTGTATCTCGGAGACCTTGCTGGCATTTGGTTATTTTGAATCGAATAATACTAATGTTGATTTTGAGAGAATCTTCTTTTCCTTCTTAACCATGCTATACTTAATACCTATTTCAAGAATATTAAGTGTGCTCCAACTGAGCCTGTTTTGAGCTTCATACTCTGCAGTAGGTCAGAGGGCAGATGGTCCTGCTTTAAGTACTGTAAACTTTCAGTACTTAACAAAGGCACAGGATTGATGTGAATTGACTCTCTGGAGAAATACTTACCACAGCTTCTTCTGCCAAAGCGAATGTGGTCACCAGGGACTGCAAACAGCAGCAATCTTTATCCAGGCAAGTTCAAGGGCTGAATTCAGATGCCTCTTCCTAGGGCCACTGGTGAGTGTGAAGTTTGGTGTGCAGGAAGTGGATGTTCAGTGTTGGCCTCATTGGGTGTTGGAAAAACTGTATTTATTGGAACATCTACCCAGCGTGAATGGGGGAGGGTTTTTTCAGGATTGCAAAATGACTACTGGGGAGACTGGTGAGTAGAGGGATAGTTTTTACAGATGTCCTGCTCAGTCCTCAGAGGCACTATTGACATTTTCTTCCTTAACCGTAAGGGAAAGGACAGAGCTCTGTTCTTCTCTTACCAGGATCCTCATGCAAGCTAGAAGTGATCATTGGAGGAGGATAATAGGAGCTTCCTGGGGCAGGTCCTGGGTGGGGTGAGGGGGTGCACTTACCACACTGTGTAATTGACTTGAGAAATGTTGGTCCCTTCTTTTATTAAAGCAAGATTAGTAGATAATGACAGTAACTAATGGCTAGTGTTTCATCTTCAATTTTTATGAAGAGTGAACTCATTTTTTAGTGTAAGAAAATACACCAGAATTTAGCCCTCACTAGTGAGGGCTGGCTGGCTGTTCGGCAGAGCTTCCACGAAAACTCACGGTTTGTCTAACATTTGAAGCAAAAGAGTAAAGCTAGACTTGAATATGTTGGTTGTAGACGTCTTTCCCTTGGTCAGGTGCATCACAGTGGAAAGTACTTGAATCTAGAGTTGTCCATGCTGACTTCTAGCCAGGCCAACCCAGTGGCACTTCTGTGACTTGGAGGAGACTTTAACGAAATTAGATTTCAGCTGCTATATTTAACTTTTAATTATACCCTATTGGGATATGTTTTAATTTCCCAAGTATTAGATCCAAGGCATGAAAATGTGGGTCAAGTAAGCTAATGGAATTAAAAATACAACCAAATAAACTCTCCAGTTGTGCCAGGTAACTAATTAGTGCAGCCTGTGATTACTAACCTAGGTGGATATTTTTCTGGTCAGGAAGAATAGCCCCATGGTCTCACAGGTTGATAGACTGTGTCCAAAAGGAACTTGAAATAATGACACTCTACTAGGATTTGTAGATATGGGTAGTCAAGCTTTAATGATGTGGGTTGTCCTCTGTGGGTGTCTGTAGTGACTCACAATGCTGTGACTTCTGTGTCATACACTGCCATTTATTTCAGTCTCATCAGGGTCCTCAGAGTTGTATGAACAGATAAAAGGTAGCACGTGCAAGGTTCCTTGCACTGGTTAGAAAATGTGAATTTGTCTGTCAGTGGATGCTTTGTGCTGTTCTTCTGCTCCTTCAGAGCTGATGATTGGAACTGATTGTTGGAGGTTTGTGTTGACCTTGTACTTGAAGTCTCCAGGTACAAAACTTTAAGGTTCTGACTCAATCAGAAGAGTTTGTGAGTTCATTGAGTGACATTGACATACATAGATAATTCCTTGGCATTCTGTCAGCCAGATCTGCTGACTGGTGAGACTATTGGGTCAGGGAAATGGCCTTGCTGTTGGTCAATGTGATGTGCTGACGGTGGCCTGAAGGGCTATAGGCGGCAGTCCAGGGCATGGGAGCTGCTGGATGTGCGTACACTCAGGTGTCGTGTGACCTGTGCACATACACTCAAGATAATTGGTTTTGAGGGGTTAGGACTGAAAGGCTGGCTTTCAAGGCAAAAGATTAGAAAGAAGCAAACGTGCCAGCCCGTGATGTATCTCCTCTTTTGCTCCGCTCCCATCTGCTGTGCTGCCAGCTGCTCTGACGGGTAACTCACTTTCCATGTGCCTCATACTGTTGGTACTAAAAATCCCACGGAACCCAAATTGGTTTTTTAACCTGCTCTGTCTCTTTGCACACCAGTGAGTGTGTGACTAGATGCATTGAAGTTACAGTTCAGTGATGTAAAGTTCATTCACATTGTCCTGTATCCACCAGCACCTTACATCTCCAGAATCTTTTCATCTTCCCCAACTGAAACTGTGCCCATTTAACATTTAAAACCCCATTTTGCCCTTCTCCCAGCCCCTGGTAACTTCTGTTCTACCTCCCAGTCTCTGTGGATGTGCCTGCTGAAGGTAACTCATGTAAGTGGAATCATACAATTTTTGTCCTTTTGTGTCTGGTTTATTTCACGTAGCATAATGTTTTTAGGATCCATCGGGGTGGTAGCATGTACAGAATTTTGTTCCTTTTTAAGATTGAACAATATTCCATTGTAGGAATATACCACATTTTGTGTGTTGAACATTTGGGTTATTTCCATCTCTTGGCTAATTTACAGGGTGTCCATTTAAAATCGCACACCATCTTTATGTCCACCCTGTATATAATGCTGTCATGACCATTGGTGTACAAGGATCTGTTTAAGTTCCTGCTTTCATTATTTTCAGGTATATAGCTAGGAGTGAAATCGCTGGTTCATATTGTCTTCAGCTGAATTCATTTGCTGAATCATATTCCCTTTAGCTTTTTGAGGAAGCATTATGTAGTGGCTGGATCATCTTATATTCCACTAGCAGTGCACAAGGATGCCAATTCCTCTCCATCCTTGTAAACACCTTCAATAATAGCCATTCTAATGGGTGTGAAGTAGCATCTCACTGTGGTTTGATTTGCATTTGTGCATAAACTTAAAACATGTTTAAATGGAGTGATATGGTATTTTTCATCTTTGACCGGTTTATATTTTCTTATGTTCTCTTTTTGACTTTAAAAAGACTTCTTGTGTGTTTTTTTTGTCATATATTGACAAATTACAGTTGTAAATATTTACGGGCTACCAAGGGATGTTATGATTTTTGAATGCAATATGGAGTAATTAAATCAAGCTAATCAACTACTCATCCATCACCTTATATATTTCACATTTTTTGTGATGGTAACATTTGAGATTTTTTTCTTACCACTATTCAAATATGTAGTACTCAGTTATAAGTCATATTCACCACACCGTGCAATAGATCTGAAAGGGAAGAAATTCTGTCATTTGCAACAACATAAATGGTGTAGGAAAACATGATGCTTAGTGAATAAGCCAAATACAGAAAGACAAATAACACATGTGTGCTTATATGTGGAATCTAAAACAATTGATCTCATAGAGGCGGAGAGTAGAATGGTGGTTGCCAAGGCCTGGGTTATGGGACAATAGGAAGATAATGGTCAAAGGATAGGAATAAGTTTTATTTATTTTTGAGATCTAAGGCAACTACAGTAGAACTTCTGTAAGTTGACTACCAAAGGGACTGGAACAGCATAAGGAGGTGGTCAACATAAGGAACTAAGGATACTGGACTGATGTTTACCTGGGGTTGGTATCTAGTTTATGGCAATTAGGTCAATTTAAAGAAGGTGGTCAATGTAGGGAGTTGGTCAACTATGGAGATTCTGCTGTATTTTTAATTGCTCATTTCTGAGATATCTTTTGAAGTTACCAGTTCCCTGAAGAATTTAAATTTAAACCAAGAATGACACTCCTGAGAATAGACTGTAGGGGTTCCTTTGGCCTGTTTTGGGCCTCTGAGGAGGTTTACACGGGAACATGTTTGCTGGATGCTGCAGAATGTGGGAGACTTTGGAATGAGAAGCAAGTTTCTAGTGAAACAAAAATGGATTAGGCCCAGGTTAACACCATGCCTCAGATAAGGCAGAGTCATCCAATTTATCGTCTTTTCCCCAAGGCTGGGAGGTTTTAAATATTTTGGAAAAACTTTGAAAGGGGTAGAGAGCTTGAGAATAATTTAAAAACATGTCCCCTGCAGGTTAGTTTGTTAAAAGCTGTTTTACGAAAAGGCTAAGGGCAGTAATTAAGCAAAAAGCCTTTGAAAAAGAATCTTGAAATACTCCATTAACAGAGATTACAGGGTATGGTTAGTAAAAATCAGAGTATTTAAAAGAATAGTGAAACAATAATGAATGCTTTGTGAAAAGATGAAGTTGGTCACCAAAAATTATAGGCACTTTCAGAATATACTTACACAGAATGGTTGTAAGCAAAGTGGAACTCCTTGTAGAACTGAGTTAAAAAATGTTTGCTGTGGAGCTTCATTTTGTCAACGGAAAGGAACCTGTACTCTGTAAAATAATTTATAGAGCTTTTATTCTGAGCCAAATTTGAGGACCATTATCCAGAGCCACACCCAAGAACCCTTGAGCAAGTAGACCCATTTCGTGCTGGGATTACAGTTTGATTTTATACATTTCAGGGAGGGAGGAATTACAGATAAAGTCATAAATCAAACTGTAGAAGGCATACGGTTTTGTTTCATCTGTTTGGTGGGAAGACATAGGACATCTCAATGCAGGGAGCTTACAGGTTATAGATTGCAGTATGACAATTGGCTAAAAAAGTTAAGCTTTGTCTAATAGGCCAGGAGTCAAGGAAAATGTAAGACGAGGGTCTGCTGAGGACAGGCAAACTAGTGGACCTATGGCCAGGCCCAAGTGGCTTTGTTACGTATTTGGAGGACCTGCAGGTATGCCTTGCAAAGCCTTAGGGCTGATAATGAGTCTCAGAGGACATCTCTAAGAAGGGGGCATGATGTCTGACCTTTGTCTTGGTTAGCAACTCAGTTTTAGGGGATCCCCTTGACCAAGAGGACATCCAGTCAGCCTGACTCTGGGAGTGGTATTTAAGATTTTATTTTAGTTTGCAGTTTGTATATGTGATTTCTAAGACTAAATCTGAATATTACTGAAAATGCTAGCAGGAAAGTACTCAACACCCCTTTGCAGGTAACTCCTTTTTAACCTGAAGTTTTGGGAAAGGAGCATCCGAGTATGATCTGAAGGAATCAGCTCTCTTTATAATTGATGCTTGTCTTACAAGGTATAGAAATGACAAGGATAGTACTCAGCACCAAGGCGTTGCGTATCAATGATGAGCTAATTTGTATTTCAAGAAAGAGCTGACCAACCACACCTGAGTCCAAAAATTGTCAGGCATAGCTTTGAGCTGCCAGGACACCGCAATTGATTTGTTGGCGATTTGTAGGTTACATCAAAGGGAAAACTGAATTGAATGGATCCAAGGGACTTTTATTCAGTCTGTGGCATTAAACCCTGTGCTGAGGTTGCAGAGATGACTTCCATGACAGCAGTGCCTCTGTAAAGTTATTTAGAAACCTATTGGTGGGAAGTACTTGACTGGGTTTCACTCTGAATCTCAGAATCACAAGAGCAGCATGAGAATCAATACAATAGGGAATGGGAAAATCTGGGTTGCAGACTCAGATTTGCCTGTAGCCTGTGATGTCTACTGTTGATTGCTTAATCTTTCTCCAAGGTTTTTAGGAGGCCATCAGATGCATCATGTATTTGGGAACATTTTGGAAACATAATAGTGTATGCATTATTATTTGTGGGTCAAATAATAAAACTGAAGTCTCCCTCCCCTCCCCCCCAGCCCCTTCAGCACTCATTTCCTTTCTTGGGAATGCTTACGGTTTTCTAGTCAGCAGGTGCAAAGCTTCCATCAATGTGTTTGCTCCTAGGAAGTTAGTTGAATGAATGACTTCAGGGTTTGAAAAATAAGTTACTGGCTTATTATGGACTGTATGGTGACTTGCTTTATTCTGAAGTGAATAATAGGGCTGGGAGTACTGGCTCATGTCTATAATCCTAGCACTCTGGGAGGCTGAGGTGGGTGGACTGCCTGAGCTCAGGTGTTAGTTTGGGATTAGCCTGAGCAAGAGCGAGATCTCGTCTCTAAAAAAGAGCTGGGTGTTGTGGTAGGCGCCTGTAGTCCCAGCTACAGGGGAGGCTGAGGCAAGAGGATCGCTTCAACCGGGAAGTCTGAGGTTGCTGTGAGCTGTGATGCCTTAGCTGGTGTGTTGATACTCACCATGTGAAATGTGCACACGTGACAGAGTGGATAGTCGGTCAGACTTTCAGACCCCCTGAACTCTTCTTCACGTGGTGGTCTCCATATGCTTCCCAAAGGACACTAATTTCAGTTAGGAACTTCTAGAAATGTGAGATTCTGTTGTTAGCATGCTCTTACAGATCCTTGGCTACCTTGGACCTCATTTCCTTTTGTGCTGAGTCAAGTGATGTACAGAGGCATTATCAGGGACTAATGTTAAAGGAATAGTGTTACGTGCATGTAAATGAGAAGGCGTGTTAACGCCTTTGCTTTGTTAACAAAGTTGCTTTGTTAACTTTACATGATGACCTCTTTGTGTGCATTTTATTTATATAATTATAATCTACAGCAGTCGTTATTATTTGCACTACTGTGTTTGATGCCTACTGGGTCCCAAATGCTAGGTGCTTTACATTTGTTATCTCCAATCCTTAGTAACTCTTACAGATAGGTAGTTTTATTGATGGAGGAAACTGGCTTGGATAGGTCAAAATAAACTATTCTAGGTCAGGCAGGCTGGATTTGAAATCACCTTTGCCTACCTCACAAGGCCTGAGTTCCTTAGGTCCTGCTCTGCTGCCACCTGTGTGGAAAAGGGGTAAGAAATTCAGGGAAAGTACTTGGTTACAAAGTGTCCAAGTGTTTTGTGGGCGTATGAAACAATCCTCCCAGATGCTGAGAGCTTCCTAGGGATTCTCATGTCCTGTTCGTGGATCTCTAGTGTGAAGAGATCACGTAAGTTCATGGTGCCCTGTGAAGATCACTGTCATGCTGGTGCCTGAAGACGCACCAGTAATAGGGTTAGCTTCCTGGATTTGAAATGTGATAGTGCCAATTCTTTTTTTTTTTTAATTGTTTTTATTGAGGTAGACTTTATATGCCATAAAATTCACTGATTTTAAAGTATGGACTCGAGGGATTTTTAGTGGACTTAAGACTTGTGCTGCCATTGCCACAATCTAATTTTGAAACATTTCCATTGTCCCCAAAAGAAACTTGGCAACAGTTGTCCCAATTTTCTAACTACTCTTTTATGTTTGTCTGCTCTGATTTGCTGTCAGATTCTCTAGCTAGCTGTGAAGAAGCAGCAGTCATTTAAACCAAATGTGTAATTTCTACTAAGCAGTGTAGCACTCACCATGTCAGGTACTGCTTTAAGTGCTTTACAAAGATTGCTCATTTAATTCATTGCTTCCTTATGACATCTTTTGGGAGAGGTACTCTTTATTATTTGTATTTTACAGGTGGGGTAAGAAAAGCACAGAAAAGTTAAATAGTTTGGTCAGTGTCACAGAGCTAGCAATGTTGGAGTTGGGAATCAACACGTGCTATTCTAAAGCAGCTGGTGAGACCAGAAAGAATGGGGAACGCAGTTGTTAACCAGATGGGCGGGAGGCATCAGGGGAAGTAAGCTGGTACCTTCCAGGAAAGAGAGAAGGCCTCAGACAGCCTGCGATGCTGTTGATGCTGTCGTGCAGAGCTGAATACAGCCTGATAAATCCATCTGGAAGTCTGCACAGCACTTGACAGTCGCCTGAGACGCACCCCATCATTCATCCTCCCTTTTGCATTGGTGTCATAGAGAGCAAAGCATGTTCTGATGGACTTCTGCTTTCTGTACTGGACATCAAAGAGCTAGAGTGTTGTGCTAGAGTCCCCTTATCTGAGGGGTCGTGTGTTGTGTAGGGGTGGAAATTGTTTTCTGGTGAAAAGGTCCTTGGTGAGGGTCTGAGAAAGTGGTCTGGACTGATCTGTGGGAGGAACTAGGCTGTGTCCTGTCCTTAACCCACCTCCTTTCTTTTCCTTTACAGATTGATGTATTATGATTTTTTTTTTTTTTTTGGCTGGGAGTGGGGACAGAGTCTCTGTTGTCCCAAGCTGGAGTGCTGTGGGCTCAGCCTAGCTCACAGCAACCTCAAACTCCTGGATTCAAGCAGTCCTCCTGCCTCAGCCTCCTGTGTAGCTGGGATTACAGGCACCTACCACAATGCCTGGTTAATTTTTCTATTTTAGTACAGACTCCAGCTGATTTTTCTATTTTTAGTAGAAACAGGGTCTTGCCCTTGCTCAGGCTGATCTCAAGCTCCTGAGCTCAAGGGGTCCTCTGCCTCAGCCTCCCAGAGTGCTAAGATTATAGGTGTGGGCCACTATGCTGGGCCTACGATTGGTGTGTTTTCTCTTTAACTTCTTGTATCTTCTAGGTAAGCTTACCTGTGTAAATTCAGGAGCCTTTTACTTTGAAGCATTGAATATATAGTAGATACCAACTCCTTAAGGACTCTTTATTTTCCATTAAAACTTAACTGAAATGGTAGTATTTTATTCTTTTGGAGGGGGCTACTTAAAGTATATTGGCAGGGTGAGAAATTTCTGGTATTTTGTGAAATGAAATTATAGAAAACCCTGTATTTTGATGAAACTTTTATCATTCTGTGATGTGGCTATTGATCTTAAGGCATTAGTAAGTGACTCTGGATAGAGATAGTTCAAGATGGGGGCAGGGGGTATAAGGTATTTCTAGTTGTCATAATATGTCACAGACATCCAGGTTGAGTCCAATGCCTGATGCTGTTTTTCTGGTCTGTCTAGGGATCTTCCGTAACACTGTTTTACCCGGAAATGGTTAAAGCTGAAGACAATGTGCAACGTCCATCCAAATGTGTCCTTGTAGTGTTGTCCCACCCTGGGCTGATGCCCTTGCCTTGCAGCTGTGTTTAAACTCTTGATTCTTTTCTAGAGTCTGGTTAAGGACCTAGCTGTGGGAACTGGAGCATGAACTGGTAATAACTTCCTGCCTCTAGCAATTCATTTTTCTTTTTAGCACTGTTTCAGAGATAGAAGCTTTACTGAAATTAAAAGAGAGAAAGACTAAAAGCTTAGTATTTCAATGTGCCAGCTATTGCTGAGTTGCAGTAAAGAGCTGTTGGCACATTCGTGTGGTTGGTATTTATTGATAGATCCCTTAGATGACCCACTTCTGCTTCTTTCTCTTCTAAGGCTTTCTCTGGCACCTGTATTCAACTTGTCTGAATTTGGGGGGAATTCTTTCATTTTCAGTTTCTAAGCTTTTAGGAATAGATGCTCCTCAGATGTGCCCGAATTGACATAGTACGCTAGGGATGGAGACCTGGCTTTGCCCCTGGGGGCCCTGCCTAGCGCTAAGCAGGTTGAAATTTCTGTGCCATAGTTTTCTTCTCTGTAAAATGAAGTGTTGCGCTAAATAACTCTGACATCTTTCTCATTCAGCTCAACAACTCTGTGCTTATATTGTGTTTATGTATCTGCTGTGAATCTTTAAAAAAAACAAGGCAGCAGATGTATGTTCTGAGTAGTTATGTTGATTTCTTTTTAAAAAACAATACTGATTTTGTCAAACAATGACTAATTATCCTTTCACTTTTGAAGTAAACTGGTTTTCATTTTCTTTTCTTTTTTTTTAGAGACAGACTCTCACTTTGTTGCCCTCGGTAGAGTGCTGTGGCGTCACAGCTCACAGCAACCTCCAGGTCTTGGGGCTTAGGCAATCTCTTGCCTCAGCACCCCATCCCCCCCCCCCCAAGTAGCTGGGACTACAGGCGCCTGCCACAACACCGGCTATTTTTTGTTGCAGTTTGGCCCAGGTTGGGTTCGAACCCGCAACCCTCGGTATATGGGGCTGGAGCCTTACTCACTGAGCCACAGGTACTGGTTTTCATTTTCTATGTGACAAAGTCAAGAGATTATAATGTGCTTGAGTTTTGGAAATGAGATCTCATGTTAGTCTGTTTTAGAACTCAGGACTGTGTGATTCTTTGCTTATAATTTGGCAAATTGTACCCCATCACCAACATTAACTCATGCACACACTTTTTTTTTTTTTTGAGATAGGGTCTCACTATGTTGCCCTGGGTAGAGTGCTGTGACATTCACAGCTCACAGCAACCTCAAACTCTTGGGCTGAAGCGATTCTCTTGCCTCAGCCTCCCAAGTAGCTGGAACTGCAGGTGCCTGCCACAGCACCCGGCTATTATTTTGTTGCAGTTGTCATTGTGGTTTTAGGTGGCCTGGGCCGGGTTCGAACCCACCAGCCTCGGTGTATGTGACTGGCACCATAACCACTGTGTTATGGACACCGGGCCCACATTTATCTTTTTATTTCTCATTTATTGAACATTGTGCTGAGTGTGTATTATTCATTTAGTTGAGGTGAAAGTAGTCCCAGTAGTGTATTTTTGAAGCTGCTTCAATAAAAATATGGAACGCTTCACGAATTTGCATGTCATCCTTGCACAGGGGCATGCTAATCTTCTCTGTATCCTTCTAATTTTGGTATATGTGCTGACGAAGCGAGCACTCACCTGACTTTTCTTGTGTGCTGCTTTCTGCAGATGGTCCTTTTTTAGGCCAATTGCTATGCATTTTAATACACGAAGAAAAAGATGATCTTTAGGAGCCACTGACTTAAATCATCTTTCTTGAATATTCTCTGTTGCTTCCTCCAAAAATGGGGGAAATCCCAGTTTTACAGGCTCATTATAAGATTCAATCAAGATAATGAAGATTAGACGTAAGAGAGATTGTGTTAACATTGGATTACTTATCAATGTCTCGGTAACAAAGTTTAAAATGTGTTTTGTCTGCCAACTTGTGGCATGTGCACAGTTAATTCAGAAGGCTCAGCTTTTCAGCGGACAGAGAAAGATTTAACTTCTTTGCAGATCATATAGTAAGATGAAACAAGTTTCATTCTAGTTACAGTAAATAGCAACACATTTTTTGAAACCATCCTGATTATAGTCATTAAACACCAAATATACCATTTTTAGGTTAAATTGTCCTAGTATGTATTATTTTGTTAAGATCTCAAGTACCTTGGCTAAATAGGAGAAATTAATGTATCATTTGTGTTTTAAAGGTTAAATTGGAAAAACCAAAATCTGGGAAGTCTTCTGAATATTTTTGAGAAAAGATTTCCTTATTATCTCTGGGCATATGTATACACATAGGAGATTTTATGAAATGTTTTATGCTATTTGTTATCAGTATTTGGCTGTCTGTGTGAAAGAAAAATGGGACCCTCACATGCTGATTATGTGTTTTCCCCTCCTAAATAGGGATTGGTGGTTGCTTTCTTTTCTTTTTAAAAAGTGTCTCAGATGATTCCGTCCTCTCATTCCCTCTCATTCCACTTCCCTCTCATTCTGGCACTGCCTGTCGATTGAGTCTGTGGAAGCTTGACATCATGATTCAGTCATTCTCTGATTTTGCAATAAATCAAAGTGGAACGGAAGCATCAAGAGAGAATCCTGCCAGCTTTCTTACGTTTGGACACACCCATCTGAATTTACAGTATTGTTCTAAAGATGCACCAGGAAACACACACACAAACACACACACCCCAGAGAGACATCTGAAGAGATTTGGCTCCTTCGGTCCCTTTCCTGTCTCCTCCCTTTGTTTCCAGATGTATCAGCAGATGCCTGTCCAAAGCTCTAAATTTGTACCTTGTGTGACCTTTAGCCTGGGAAAAGGCAACTCTTCCTAGGATAGACTTCCCAGCCATTGCAAGTAGACGTTTTTCTAGTTATTATAAACAAATTCAAATCTTTGCATGTTCCTTCTGAGGATTAAATGGCATATGGGGCTATTAGTTAAACTATATCTTTTCTTGAGATTACAACAAATTTTAAAGTTAAGTGAAACAATATTGGAGATTTTCCATGATACATACAAGTAGTTCCTGAGTCCTGTAGTATAAGATCATGCCGGAGAAACTACAAGACACGTCTGCTAAGGGCTGGCTTCCAAGTTTTCAGGCTGCAGAGCCGATAAGGGCATAGACTTTGGAATCAGGCAGACCTGGGTTTGAATGATTTCTCTGCTGTATACTGAAAGAGCTTACCTCATGGAGTGGTTAGCATTAAATATCTATCTCCTAGAACTCATCCTAGGCCTCATAGGTGATCAATATATGCAGGCCACTTAAATTTTTATTATAAGAGCTCATTCTTAAATCTATGTATTCAAAGACAGGAGATGGTGGTTCATACCTGTAATCTTAGCACTCTGGGAGCCTGAGGTGGGAGGATTGCTCAAGCTCAGGAGGTCAAGACCAGCCTGAGCAAGAGCGAGACGCAGTCTCTAAAACAGAAAAAACTAGCTGAGTGTTGTGGTGGGTGCCTGTAGTCCCAGCTGCAGGCACAGGTGAATGAAGGAAATTGATATAGTCAGTCCCCTGGAGGATAGAAAACAAACCCTACCTCTCTTCCCTTCCCACACCAGGCTCTAGGTGAACTTGAGAATGACAAATCGTACCTTTTGAGTAATGAGTCCACTCCACTCTGTTGCCCTAGGTAGAGTGCAGTGGTGTCATCTTAGTTCACTGCAGCCTCAAACTCCTGGGCTCAAGGAATTCTCCTTCCTTGTGCTTCCAAGTAGCTGGACTACTGGCGCCCAGCACTACACCTGGCAAATATTTTCTATTTTTTGTAGAGATGGGGTCTTGCTCTTTTGCTCAGGCTGGTCTTGAACTCCTGAGCTCAAGCAATCCCCCCACCTCAGGCTCCCAGAGTGCTAGGATTACAAGTGTGAGCCACTGTGCTGGGCCTGACTCTGCTCTTAATGTGTGGTATACTGAGAGTATCAGCATTGGTCTGACCATAAAATTGAATGCTCCTGGGCATGATGCATGGTTGAGAGATGGAGAAGAGAGGTAGGAGAAAGTAAATGGGGTGGTGAGAAGAATAATGGCCTGGGGGTGGGGAGGAAAACCTGTCACCACCTTAGGTGGGCTGTGACTATTTACTGAATTGAACTATGGTTAGAGGCCAATGGGTAAAGTAGGCCAATCCTTCCTTTCCTCCCGTTACTGCTTTCTTCTCTTCCTCCTTTCACAATTGGCCTGAATTTTGTAGAGAAAAGGCTCTTGTAGACAGCAGGAAAATGAAAATCAGGCTGATGTAGTCTGGAGAAAATTTGTGTCCCACCCTCCTTTCGTCTAGCTTTGAAAATCTCAAATGCAAGGCCAAACAACGAATTATTACTAACATGATAGAGGAAACTGGTACTATTAATGTCATGGAAGGAGAAAGCCCAATTTGAGTAGAAACAGAAGGACATTTATGTGAGAAAAGTTGGCTGAAGGCGGCAAAGCTGAGTAGTAGGAAATTTAACTATAATTATTCCATTGAAATTTTTAGGAGGACTCTTCAAACTGTTGGAAGTTGGTTAGTAATTAGCTTAGCAGCCATTTATGAAATATGCCGTGACCTAGAGTAGCTGGTGCATACTGTCTTGTATCGCAGGAAAGTTTGCATGGTGAATTGGGCCAATCTAAAATTTAGTATGTCAGGAGGTGTGGGGATGGAGGCGTTAGGATCGTAGATGATCCAGTGGCCCTTTGAAAACTGCATTTTGGGCTCATGTTTCTAGTTGCAGCTCAATCTGAATTTGAGATTTTAATCCTTTTGAACCAAACTAGGCATATTATAAGAATTAGACATTTGATCTCATGCATCTAATCCAGTGCACAGAAACTCTAGTGCTTCCTTGCCTTTGATGTAATCTGGATCCCAGCTGGCCTTTGATTTCAGTTTGTGTGATGTGATTAGGTGGCACTACGGTGAGGGCAGCGTGTTGCAATGGCAGGGTCTTTCCTCAGGACGAAGGACCCTTGCAGAATACAGCAGTGGGTTTGCTAACCAGCCTACCTCCTGCTTGGCCTCGTGGGCTGGGAGTTGGTTTTTAAGGAGCTGATTTGTTGGTCACTGGCTATAATTAGGCAGGTGGGCTTAGCTCCCTTAATTATTCATGCCACTTTGGGGACGCATAAGCTGCTTATTCAAAGTTCCAGGGCCTGGCTTGGGTGGGAATTCTTTGGCTGGACCAGCTGCAGGATTAGCATTAATGTGATACTAATCCCTGTGGCAGCCCCTGAGAGCAACATACCCAAATGTTTGTTTTTCAGATCCAGGGTCCACAAACACAAGCTTGGAAATGTCTAACAGGGTCTAACACTCAACATCTAGATTGCGGGATTTATAGCCAAGGAGCTTTGGAACACTTGCCAAAGTCTAAAGCAGAGAGTGGATCAGAAATATGGTCTAGAACAGTGGTTCTCAACCTTTCTAATGCCACTGTGTATTTTCACTGTTACAAAGGGGTCGCGACCCACAGGTTGAGAACTGCTGGTCTAGAAGGTGTTCTTAGATTTAATCTCTCCATGGAGGCATTGGAATCGTAGGGCCTAGACTTCCTTACTTTAGGTACTACCTATATGTACACCTCTCCTCAGACACGTGTTTAAGGGCAAAGGGGGGATGGGTTATATAAAAATCACTTGGGATTTAAACTAAGTTTTGTATATGGAAAAAGTAATTATATGTAGATATCCCATGTTGTTTATTACACCTGAGCATCTCTTTCTCTTCCACCACTTAGGATTTGCTGTCATGCGTGCTAAGTACCTGAATGCCATTACTGAACACATGGTTTCCCATCTAGTTGGTGGGATGTCACTGTTCATAGAGATACCACATATAAACGGCTAAAGAACCCCTCACAAGGGATGGTGGATTATTGGTAAAAGTGGTAAGAAGAGGTGAGGGGATTTCTAGAATCTCTCTTTTGAATGTGGAGATTCCAGCATTTTTATTTTGTTAAAGGTGGGACTGAGAGATGTAGCTAATTGAATCATCAGGAAGTGAGAGAGAAGAATAGTTTAACAATCTAAATTGATAATTATGTCTTCAAGTTGCTATAATATTCTAGCATTTTGTTGTGTGATGTTTTATTGGAATTTAAGGAACACCATCTTTTTCTAGAAATATGTCAGGGTGCAGAGACTTGAAGAGGCTGCTGCCACCACAGTGCTTTCTTGACCCAGCTGGGCCTGCGGTTCAGATTGTTCTGTCCGTGTTATATTTCTTCTGCTCTTCAATGTAGCATTATGTAGGAGCGCGTACATAAAATGTTATCCCTACCACCAGAAAACCTGTTTTATTTATTTATTTTTATTTTTATTTTTTTATTTTTTGAGACAGAGTTTCATTACGTCGCCCTCGGTAGAGTGTTGTGGCGTCACAGCTCACAGCAACCTCAAACTCTTGGGCTTAAGCAATTCTCTTGCCTCAGCCTCCCAAATAGCTGGGACTATAGGTGCCTGCCACAATGCCTGGCTCTTTTTTTGTTGCAGTTGTCATTGTTGTTTAGCAGGCCTGAGCCAGATTTGAACCTGCCAGTCCCGGTGTATGTGGCCGGCACCCTAACCAGGGAGCTACAGGCTCTGAGTCGGTTTTATTTTATTTTTATCATCTTGTTCACTGAAGATACCTTGCATACAAAAACCCCAGCCAGTATTGCAGTTTCATGCTTGATGAATTCAGGCATTTTCCCACTTCCTCACGCCACTACAAATTTTAGTGTAAAAGTTAGGAACTAAATAGCATCTTTTATAAAAAATCTCAAAATTTCAGTGGCCTGTTGTGAGTTCATACTTAACTAACAGCTCAGCAATAGATGTTCTTGGTAAGTGGTGGGTGGCCGTATTTCTTTTGTTGTGTGCCTTCACTGTCCTCTGGGGTTTGGAGTCCTCTGAACCTAGCTAGAATACAGAAAAGAGTGGATGAAGATGCACTACTTTGCCACCTTCGTCCAGTAGTGCTGTGTCTCGCTTCCCCTGTTGTTTCTGGTAGTGAGAAATAGTCCCAATATCCTACCTTGAAAGAGTCTAGGAAGTACAGTCTTTGGTGGAAAGCTGCTTCCCAGTGATTAGTTCACAGAATGAAAGGGGAGTGGGAATTTTGGGGGGATGAATAGTCCTCCTCTAGATTGGGCAGTGTCTGGGTCAGTTTGGGCTGCCATAACAGAAATACCCCAGACTGGGCTGCTTGACACATTTATTTCTCATCATTCCTGGAGGTTGGAAAGTCCAAGATCGAGGTGGTTTGTTGTACACAGCTATCTTCTCACTGTCTCCTCACATTGGTGGGGCGAAGAAGCTCTGATCTCTTCATCTCTTTATAAGGGTACTAGTCCCATTTATGAGGGGTCTACTCTCATAACCTAATGATCTCTCAAAGATGCCACCTCAGAATACGATCACATTGGAGGTTTAGGCTTTACCATAGGAGTTTATGGAGTGGGGGAGCGTAAATATTCGGTGGACAGCTTGGATGTTGTGAGGCTAGGCATTTGTCATTATGTACTAGGCATTTGACATTATGTATGATGCAGTATATTCTGAGATACACACATTTTTTCACCACCTACCAGGCCTGTTTACTTAGGCTGTTGCCAAGATCAAATAAGTGAGAACGTCTGATAGGATACTCAGACTTTGTGGTTGCAGAGCAGGGGTGGGGTGAGGATAATGCACCCTTTGCAGAGCTGTGACGGTATTGACTTCATGGAACCACATCTGACCTGCAGCAGATTGCTGGATTGATTTAGTAGCTGCTTTTTTTTGAAAACAGACCTTGATTATGCCTTTTTACAGTCTATCAGTTTGTCTGAAATTAACTGTATTTATTATTATTAACTGTATTAACTGTGTAATATTTTTAATATTAACTGTATTTATTATTATTTGTGACTCTCACAGCTAGGATACCATGGTCCCTTGCTAAGAATTCCAGATTCAAACAACAGAAACAAAAGTGACACATTAGTCCCTTCTTGGACAGTCTTCAAGTACATCTTATAAAAATTATATAGCTGATCCTTGAGTATCATTGCCTTTTGGCTGTTTCTTTGATTTATCTACTGAACAAGGCTGATTTGAGGCCATTTACTCAGCTCTGTATCACTTACATCTGTTGTAGGAGACATTAGAATGTGTGGGGGAGGAAAAAAACAGAGCCTATGTGAAATGCATACTTGAAATGAGAGATATTTGCCTTAAACTTGGCCACAATAAATAAAAGATTTACATGGAAACTTGGGAAGCTGTTTTTGGTGAAATTTGCCCGTAATGTCTGTCTTCTGTTCTCTTCATGCCAAAATGAAAAGGCAGAATGCCCAAATGTCACAAGAAAAAAATGAATTAAAATGTGGGGAATGTGTTGAAGTGAGACCTTGGCAGGCATTATAGAGGAAATGGGAAGTGGTGTTGCACATTGTTTACTCACTTTTCTCGTAGGGACAGTCATTCCAGAATAAATATCTATTGGGGAGCTTCCCCTTGTAACCAAAAGAATGACAAACTCAGATGCCCCAAGGGCCATGCACACACCCCGAAGCGGGTAACATAGGTTTGAAATTAGAATGGACAGAGTAAATCAAGTCCCTGGAGGAAGGGGAAGAAAGTAGATGTTGAAGTTTCATACAGCAGTGCAGGACCAGTGTTGTTAGATCTTCAGATATTTTTAGGGAAACTATAAATATGGTTGTGGTACTTCTTTTGGAGACATGTGATTTTCAACTTTAGGTCAAGTGTTTTGAAATACTGTGTGGATCAGCGAAAAATTGTCTGCTGGTTGTAATTGTCTCAAGAGCCACCTGCCTGTGTCCTCTATTTTAGTGGCTAGGGAAGGCATATTCTGGGCATGGGATAGACAGGAGGGTTTTTTGGTTTAGCAGCATATTCTCTGGATAAACAATCAGGCTGTGTTTTTACAGTCACAGCTTCGGGGGTTAATGCCATTTTGAATCACTAGGCTATTGTGGCTTTATGGATAACTGCTATTATTTCATACTTTTCCATAAGCTGAAATTTTATTTACTTTATAAGAATTCCATAATCATCAGTTGCCCACCCACACTTAGGTTTTCAGTACTTGAGATTTGGAAATCTGCAAAGATGGTTTATTTGGGGTTGAAAGCATAGCCAATTTAAGATCTCTTCAGTTACTGAAAAGAAAGTAAAATAAAAGCATTCAGATTATTGACTGGCCTATAAAATAGAGGGAATCTAATTTTTTTTGTGTGTGAGAGAGTTGCCATAGCTAATTTATACAGATTTAATGTACTTATCTTTTTGAGAGGTTTGATTTTTAGGAGAAAAAATTCCTTAGTGAGAAAATAATCTCATGTAATATATAGCAATTGAAAGAAGAAATAATCAGAGGTAGAAGTTGGAAATTGTGTCACATGTCTCGTTAAGAACTGCTAGTTCAATGATTGAAAATCTAACAAACTTTAACCTTGATAGTAAAGTCAGAATTCAAGATTTATGTTTCTCAAGAGAAGATGAGTCTTGTCTGTGGGTGTGTGTGGTGTTTTTTAATCAAGTCAAACTTTTTCTTCTTTTTATGTAATGAGTATGTGGTAATGCAATAAGATAGGTTTAAAAAATTTTTTTCACCTTAAAAAGTATTTTGTTGAAACCTGGATAGGTTTTAAAAAAAGCTTTCACCTTAAAAAGTGTTTTGTTGAAACCTGAATATGACCTTTGAAAGTTACCTTCTCTCTTTGAACCTTCATCCATAAACTGGGAACCGTTTCCTCTCTTCTTGCAGGAAATGACTATCTATACTATATGCTGTTGCCTGTACCTGGCACGTAATAGGCACTTGTTTCTTTCTTTGATGTCTTTGGAGTTAGAGGTATCAGTTAGGCACTGATTATTAAAGAGCTTCCAGACTGATCCTGTGTGGGGAAAGAATATAGCATGGACCACTTTTCTTTTGGGGTCATGTTTGCTCTCTTGTGTGATGACTGTGGTTCTTACATAGCGTTTACTGCTCTGCCTAAACTCTCAGTGACTTATAGGCATATAGTAGGTACTTAGAGTGGTTTTACTATTAATAATTTTTTTATTACATTTGTAGACTTGAACAGGAAAGGTACCTTAACCACTAATAGAAAGCAGGAAATGAGCTTGCATGCATTCCAAATGGACCTCTCTACTGAGAACATCTAAGGAAAAGTGATGAGAAGTAGACTTTGAAACACCCTTGAATCATCCTGCCTCAACAAAATGGAATAGTTGAGGCTTTATTGTGCATTAATTTGGCATTTAAGCAGCTAACTCAGCCATGAAGTTGCTTGTGGGGAAGACACAGGAAAAAAGTCTGATACATGTGTATGCTGTGATTTTATGCTTGCAAAAAGGCCCCAAATCTTACAATTTTCAGTCTGATCATGAGTGCTAACATGTCCTTCTGCTTATTGATAAACACATCACTGATAATGACTAGGAAAATGGTGTCTTGACAGTGTTTGGGGTCAGGAATTCTTCCTTTTGCCTTAAAGATAGTGTTTTCTTGGAACATGAAATTGAAACTGCCCCTGACAAGATTCAATTCCTGTGACATCAGTTTCGGAAGCCCTCCTAGATACCTATCTGTAGTTCACAACAGTGACTAGAAAACAAAGAAGTTGTTGTTGATAGGGCCACGTGAAGAACACATCCTTATTAGTGCTGTAAGAACGTATCCAAGAGTTTGCATACAGAAAAGAGGTGAAGTTTCACTTTTTCTTTGAAGCATTTCCTTTTTGCATCAAAATTTATGGGAAGGACAAGAATCTTACTTAAGAAAGATTGTTAAATTCTTTCTTTTTTAAAGACAGATTCTCATTCTGTTGCCCTGGGTAGGGTACCCTGGCATCATAGCTCACAGCACCTTCAAACTCTTGGGCTCAAGCGATCCTCTTACCTTAGCCTACCAAGTATCTGGGACTATAGGCATCTACCATGACTGTGCCTGCCTCGTTTTCTATTTTTGGTAGAGATGGGGTCTTGCTCTTTCTCAGGTTGGTCTCGAGCTTCAGAGCTAATGCAGTTCGCCTGTCTCAGCCTCCCAAGAGGGCTAGGATTACAGGCCTGAGTCACTGTGTTCGGCTGATTGTTAAATTCTTAAGACCGAGGTATGACTAAATCTTGCTAGCCTACAAGGTGTGATTGAAATGTGAACCTCTGCAAAGTGGTAGGAATCAAAGAAAAACTGCCTTTCACCTGGCTTTTTCAAAGAAGGAGATGTAGGGAAGCTGACATCTTCTTTGTGGCTCTTTTTGAAATGTGATTTCTGGAGTCTTCATCGACACTATTTATAGACTATATAATATATGCAGAGCACTAAATGAGATTATAGATGGAAATTTTAAAGTTAAGTTGACGCGTTCCCATCTCAGGGTGGGCAAGAGACTTGAAGAGTAACTTTTCTAAAGAAGACAGATGCACGACCTACAAACACCTGAAAAAAAGCTCATCATCCTTAATCATCAGAGAAATAAAAATCAAAACTACTTTGAGATATCACCTAACCCCAGTAAGAGTAGCCCACATAACAAAATTTCAAAACCAGAGAAGTTGGCGTGGATGTGGAGAAAAGGGCACACTTCTACACTGCTGGTGGGAATGCCCACTAATATGTCCCTTCTGGAAGGATGTTTGGAGAATACTTAGAGACCTAGAAATAGACCCGCCATTCGATCCTATAATTCCTTTATTAGGTTTATACCCAGAAGACCAAAAATCACAATATAACAAAGACATCTGTACCAGAATGTTTATTGCAGCCTAATTCATAATTGCTAAGTCATGGAAGAAGCCCAAGTGCCCATCGACCCACGAATGGACTAGCAAATTGT
>CAUYPK010075780.1:0-47812 GCA_963574355.1 Loris lydekkerianus
GAAAATTAAACAGGATGGAACCACATTGGAGAAGCAGGGTGGAGGCTGCTTTGGAAGGGTGGTCCAGGAGGGCCCCTGAGGAGGTTACGTTGATCTGAGACTTGGCCTCTTGATGGGAAAGGAAGTGCAAAAGCCCTGAGATGAGCAGCAGGTTGGGTTCTTTGTTTTTGTCTTATTCCCTAGCCAGAAAAGCTTGGGATTTTTAGGTGACAGTGAACAGGGGAAGGTGGAAGATGAGATTGGAAAACAGACACGTTACATTCAGCCTTATAGTGAATGGGGAGCCTCCAGACATTTTAGACAAATAAGTAACTTGTTTATTCACTGAGCAAGTAATTACAAGGTACCTCATATGGCCAGGCACTGGGGTTCTGTAGCGAACACTCCAGACTTTACAATTAATATCTAGTCCAGGCTAGATAGTTTAGCCAGAAAAAAAGAAAACCTGGAAAATGAGAAAAGACACTTGGGTAGAGTTACAAATAATGGCATTTATTTTGTTGGGTTTTTTTTTAATTTTATTTATTTATAAAGTTTTATATTTATTATATGTAAATATACGTATTTATTATATATAAAGTCTCACTTTATCTCCCTCAGTAGAGTGCTGTGGCATCACAGCTCACAGCAACCTCCAACTCCTGGGCTTAGGCGATTCTCTTGCCTCAGCCTCCTGAATGGCTGGGACCACAGGCGGCCGCCACAATATCTGGTTATTTTTTATTGCAGTTTGGCTGGAGCCGGGTTCGAACCCGCCACTCTTGGTATATGGGGCTGGCGCCCTACTCACTGAGCCACAGGCACGACCGAATAATTCCATTTTCTTTAAAGTTTTTTATGACTAAAGAAGGGGTCCACAAAAGGAAGGGTATTAGAATGATAGAATGGGCCGGGCACGGTGGCTCATGCCTGTAATCCTAGCACTCTAGGAGGCTGAGGCAGGTGGACTGCCTGAGCACACAAGTTCCAGACCAGCCTGAGCCCAGAGCAAGACCCCATCTCTGAAAATAGCTGGGCGTTGTGGTGGGCGCCTGTAGTCCCAGCTACTTCGGAGGCTAAGGCAACAGAATCACTTGAGCCCAAGAGTTGGAGGTTGCTGTGAGCCGTGACACCATAGCATTCTACCAAGGGCAACAAAGTGAGACTCTGTCTCAAAAAAAAAAAGAGCCAGGTACCGTGGCTCACGCCTATAATCCTAGCACGGTGGGAGGCCAAAGCAGGTGAACTGCCCTGAGCTACAGGTTCAAGACCAGCATGAACAAGAGTGAGACCCTGTCTCTAAAAATAGTCGGGCACTGTGGTGGGTGCCTATAGTTCCAGCTACTTGGGAGGCTAAGGCAAGAGAATCACTTGAGCCCAAGAGTTGGGAGGTTACTGTGAGCTAAGACAGTACAGCACTCTACAGCAGGTGAGAAAATGAGACTCTGTCTCAAAAAAAAAGAATGATAGAAAATGATAGAATGTTAGTCACACCTGTGATCCTGGTACTCTGGGAGGCTGAAGCAGGAGGATCCGTTGAGCTTAGGAGTTTGAGACCAGCCTGAGCAAGGAGACCTTATCTCTACTAAAAATAGAAAAATTGGCCTGCGGCAACGGTATGCACCTGTAGTCCCAGCTACTTAGGAGTCTGCTTGAGGAGGACTGCTTGAGCCCAGGAGTTTGAGGTTGCTGTGAGCTAAAGCCTGGCACTCTAGCCTGGGTGACAGAGTGAGAGAGTCTCTATCTGAAAAAAAAAAAAAAAAAGAAAAAGAAAGAAACTAAAGCAAAAGTTAATTGCTAAAACGATTATCTAAGCTCTTAAAACTGAGAAGTCCACAGGTTTCTGACTTTGACTTAAGGATTGACAGGACCCAGGGCTCACATGACTCATCAGAACTTGGTTTCTCTCTCTTAGCTCTGTTTTTCTCCAACGTGGGACCAGCTCAACAATCTCAGTGGCAAGAGCTTTTCCAGTAGTTGCAGTGAAACGTCCAGACTCTCACTGGCCTGGATTAGGTCGTGTGCCTATCACCTTGGCTAGAGGGGGGTGTGTGTGTGAAAGAGAGAGAGAGAGAGAGAGAGAGAAATGTTCTATATAAGAGAGGGAGAAATGTACGGACTGGCCAGGTCTGAAACATGTCCACCTGGAGCTGTAGAAGTGTGATCGTGTGATCAACCCTTTCCAAGCCAGAAGAGAGAGGAAGGATCCCAGGAGAAAATCAAGGTATTAACTACAAAAGGAAGTCTGGTGGATGGAGCAGGCAGCCAAACTCTTCTGAGAGGCCAGATGAGCAGCCTCGGGGGCAGAGGTTGGTTTCCAAGCCCTACCAATCTGTCAATTCTGCCGGAGCCAGCAAGAAAACTCAGCCTGAGTCCAGAGAGATAAAGTGACTCCCCCAAGGTTCCACAGCTAGTAGAGGCAGAGCCAGGCCTCAATTTAAGATCATATCACTTCTAAATCCAGCAGGCTGGCAAAAACTCCTTTCAAAACCTAAAGAAGGTATGCATTGGGTCTGAGTGTTGGGGCCACTTGTGAGATCAGGGGCTTGCAAACAAGTGTCTCTGAGGGCCAGATGGAAAAATGCTAATTTTTTTTTTTTTTTTGGAGACCGTCTCACTTTGTCACCCTCGGTAAAATGCCGTGGTGTCATAGCTTACAGCAACCTCAAACTCTTGGGCTCAAGTGATCCCCTTGCCTCAGTGTCTTGAGTAGCTGGGACTACAGGCACCCACCACAACACCCAACTATTTTTAGAGACATAGGGTCTGGCTCTGGTTCAGGCTAGTCTTGAACTCCTGAGCTCAGGCGATCCATCCGCCTTGGCCTCCCAGAGTGCTAGGATTACAGGCATGAGCCACTGTGCCCAGCCTGAAGAATGCTATTTAATATTTACCTTGTGCCAGACTGTGCAGGGAGCTTTGCACAGGTCCCATCCAGCAGTTTATGCAGCTCTGAAAAGTGAGTACTCTTAATACCATTTGCAGGTGAAGAAACTGAGGCACGCAGGTCATGTGATATGCTCAAGGTCACACAGCTGGTAGGTGGCAGAACCAGGATTAGAGCCCAGGCCTGACCCAGAGCCCTTGTGCTTTAAACACTCTCACTGGTGAGAGGGAATGAGGCAGGTGACAAGTGAAAAATGGTCTGCCATGAGAAAACACCACCCGCAGGAGAAACAGCAACTGACACTGGGGCCTGGGATGACCTGGAGACATCAGGCCCCAAAGGGCAGCTGCCACTCATACCAGCTAGTTAAAAAGGAGCCAGAAATCCAGACTTTAAAAACGCTGCCGCCAGCTCAGTGGCTAGAGCGCCAGCCACATATGCTGGAGCTTATGAGTTTGAATCCAGCCCAGGGCCCGCCAAACAACGACAACTACAACCAAAAAATAGCCAGGCGTTGTGGTGGGCACCTGTAGTCCCAGCTACTTGAGAGGCTGAGGCAAGAGAATCGCTTAAGGCCAAGAGTTTGAGGTTGCTGTGAGCTGTGACACCACTGCACTCTACCGAGGGCAACATAGTGAGACTATCTCAAATAAATAAATACATACATACATACTCTGGCTCCATGTTTAAAACACCATGGGTAAAATAAAACAGTTGCAGGAGCCAACTTCTGCCCACGGCCTCCCAGTGGTTGAGGGGTGGCTTGGTTTTAGGCAGGCATGTGCTGCTATCTGGTGGTGATGCAGGGTAGGTGCCATGCAGGGCAAACAGATAGGGTTCCAGCTCTGACCTGAGAAGGTCACACATCCCTCTCTGCTCATTTCTTTTTTGGGGTGTTGGGGAGTGTCTGGGCACACGCCTCAGGACACCTGACCCAACTTTAACCCACTCCTGTCTGATAAACCAGAAATGTTCAAGCTATGCTTCTCAATATTTTGCAACAGGTGTTGCATGCATAAGCATAAAGTAAAGAATGAGAATCAAACACTACTGGCTCAGCGCCTGTAGCTCAGCAGCTAGGGCCCCAGCCACATACACCAGAGCTGGCAGGTTTGAACCTGGTCCGGCCCTGCCAAATAAAAATGACAATTACAACCAAAAAATCGCCGGGTGTTGTGGCGGGCACCTATAGTCCCAGGAGTTTGAAGTTGCTGTGAGCTGTGACACCATGGCACTCTACCAAGCCCAATATAGTGAGACTCTGTGTCACAAAAAAAAAAAAGAATCAAACACTACAAAAGGGGCTAGAACAGGACTAAGTGACTCGAGCCAGTGGGCCAAATCCAGCCTACTTGTTTTTCTATAGCTCACAAGTTTTGGGGTTTTTTTTTTTTTGTTTGTTTGAGACAGAGTCTCACTATGTCACCCTCAGTAGAGTGCCATGGTGTCACCAGCAACCTCAAACTCTTGGGCTTAAGTGATTCTCTTGCCTCAGCCTCCCAAGTAGCTGGGACCATAGGCACCTGCCACAATGCCCAGCTATTTTTGTTGTTGTTGCTGTTGCAGTTGTCATTGTTGTCTAGCAGGCCCAGGCCGAGTTTGAACCCACCAGCCTGGGTGTATATGGCTGGCACCCTACCCACTGAGTTATGGACATTGCCCGTTTAGGGGTTTTTTGTTTGTTTTTGTTCTGAAATAGTTTCACTCTGTCCCCCTAGGTAGAGTGCCGTGGCATCATATCTCAAAGCAACCTCAAACTCTTGGGCTGAAGCAATCCTCTTGCCTCAGTTTTTCATTTTTCTCACAAGAGCAAGACAGGGTTCTCGCTCTTGCTCACGCTGGTCTGGAACTCATGAGCTCAAGCAATTCACCTGCTGCCTGGACCGCCCAGAGTGCTAGGATTACAGGAGTGAGCCACCACACCCAGCCTCACAAGTATTTTCTAAATGATTAGGAGGGCATATTTCCTAAGGCAGGAAATTCAAATTTAGTTGTTGTTTGTAAAGTTTAATTGGCATGTGGTCACGCTCTCTCATTTACATACTGTCCCAGGCTGCTTTTGCTCCCAGCAGCAGATTTGAATGGCTGCCTGAAAGACCAAATGGTCTAAGAAAGCCCAAAATATTTACTATCTGGCCTTTTACAGAAAAAAGATACCAAGCCCCCACCCTCGATTTAAAGTGAAAAGTAGGCAGGCCCAATAGCTCACACCTGTAATACCAGCACTTAGGAGGTCGAGGGAGGTAAAGTGCCTGAGCTCACAGGTTAGAGACCAGCTTGAGCCACAGGGAGATGTCATCTCTAAAAATAGCCAGGCGTTATGGCTTGCACCTGTAGTCCCAGCTACTTGGGAGGCTGAGGCAAGAGACTTGCTTGAGCCCAAGAGTTTGAGGTTGCTGTGAGCTATGATGCAACAGCACTCTACTGAGGGTGACAAAGTGAGAATCTGTGTCAAAAAATAAATAAAGTGAAGATTAAATTGCTCCCCAGCTCGTGTTCCTCCAAGCCCTCAGTTCTCCTCCTTAGAGGCCATCACTTTCACAAGGCCCTTGCAAGTCCCCTATAAAGGCAGAGAGCTATGTCTGCTCCACCTTTTCACACACTAGGATGTTATGGACCCAGTCCTGCATTTTTTCCTTTTACATTGAAGGGTCTCAGGGACTTTCACCCCAAAATATGACTCCTTGGTATAACGAATATTTTGGGGGGGGGGTTGTTTTTTTTAATTACCATTTATTATTTCTTTTTGCTCTTGTTTCATTATTCTTCCTTGAGCTTCTTTTTGGAGACTTTAGGTCTGTTAGCCTTTCTGTATAAGTGATGCCCAATGAGGCCTAGGAGGGCTGGCACCATGACCACGCCTACCACAGGCAAAAATGCCCATCCCTAGCTTTTGCCAGTAGTTTGCTCGGTTCAGTGCAATCAGCTCCACATCATACTGCGCCACTGCATTGGCTGGGATAGATGGTGGCAATCTCCGATTTCCATAGGCCAAGTGAGAAGGAATGATTGCCTTCGCTTCTGTCCCACACATGTCTAGAAGGCCCTGCTTCAGACCTGGGATCACCTGCTTTTGGCCAAATTCTATAACCAGAGGGTTATACCAATAATGCGTCCATCTACCAAGCTGCCCCTGTAGTGTATGTGAAGCATGTGTCCCAAAGCAGCGGGCTCCACCAGTGTCTCCACTTGGGAGTCCGATGGGACTTTCGGTTTCAAACCCAGCTTCCACCTGGCACATCACTCCACTGAGCAGCAGCAGCAGATGGAGCGGGAGTATGAGGGGGCTCAGGGTCATGACTGGACGGATGGGGCACTGGGACACCAAAGCAGGTTGCTCGGGTGGCGGCGGCTAGGACAGCTTTCCCTCGGCGCCCAGCATTTTGGTTGTTTTTTGTTTTTGTTTTTGTTTTTTTTTTTTGAGACGGAGTCTCACTTCACCCTCGGTAGAGTGCTGTGACTTCACAGCTCACAGCAACCTCCAGCTCTTGGGCCCAGACAATTCTCTTGCCTCAGCCTCCCAAGTAGCTGGGACCACAGGCGCCAGCCACAAGGCCTGGCTATTTTTTGTTGCAGTTTGGCCTGGGCCAATTCCATCCCACCACCCTCGGTACATGGGGCCAGCGCCCTACCCACTGAGCCACAGGTGCCACCCTAAAGAATATTTTGAATTAAAGGCCCTTAGAGACTTGGCACCCGTAGCTCAGAGAGTAGGGCTCTGGCCACATACACTGAGGCTGGAAGGTTTGAGCCCAGCCCAGGCCTGCTAAACAACAATGACAACTGCAACAAAAAAATAGCTGGGCATTGTGGCAAGTGCCCTGTAGTTCCAGCTACTTGGGAGACTGCGGCAAGAGAATTGCTTAAGCCCAAGAGTGAGGTTGCTGTGAGCTGTGACGCCAGAGCACTCTACTGAGAGTGACATAGTGAGTCTGTCTCCAAAAAATAAAAAAAGAAAGATAGATAGATAGATAGATAGAGAGAGAGAGAGAGAGAGAGAGAGAGAGAAAAGTCCTTAGAGATCAACAGGTGTTGGAAGGGGCTTTCCCTCCATTTTAAAGATAATACCTATCTCAGGTTAATATAATTTCCAAATAGAATCATACAAGTCTGTTTCATACCACCCATTCATTCTCTGGAGTATCTATTCATCCTCCCTAGTAACAATTTATTGCTCCTAAACTTATATTCCTCATTTCCCCCTCCCCTTTAAAATCAGGGTATTTAAATTTCTGGATCCCACTGGGATACTGCGTAATCAATCTGTGATTCTCCCTGTGTGTGGTAAATACATTTGTAATCTCTTTCTTATTAATCTGCCTTATTATGAGCTGATCTTTCAGCGCGCCTTCCAGGGACAAAGGGGAAGTTTTCCATCTCTCTACAACATATTTTGGAGATAGTGTCATTATAATGCTATGCTCAGAAAGCTTCCTTAGTCCTTTTTTAGATGCAGAGCCTCCCAACTTTGGGATGGACCCAACCTGCATTTTTTGTTTTTTTGAGGCAGAGTCTCACAATGTCACCCTCGGTAGAGTGTCGTGGTGTCACAGCTCACAGCAACCTCGAACTCTTGGGCTCAAGAGATCCTCTTGCCTCAGCCTCCCAAGTAGCTAGGACTACAGACACCTGCCACAACGCCCGGCTATTTTTTGGTTGCAGTTGTTGTTGTTTGGCAGGCCCAGGCTGGATTCAAACCTGCCAGACTGGCACCTTAGCTGCTTGAGCTACAGGCGCTGAGCCCCAACCTACATTTTTTTAACCTCATTGGGTATTGAGGTCATTCACAGTTGTAGGTATTACTGTAACTGGCTCCACAAACCCATACACACACACACTTTTTATAATCCTCTCCCTTAACTGTTTGACCCTTTGAGTTGTTTCTCAGAAATGATGGACTCCTGGCCTTAAGGGATCCTTCCACCTTAGCCTCCTAAAGTTCAGGGATTATAGGAGTGAGCCACCACAGCCAGAAATGAAGGATTGTCTACAAGACAAAGGAGTTGAAATTCTGAAGGCTCCAGGGCAGACTTCCTGACCCAAGAATCACAGTCCCCCACAATTTGCCCCCAATGCATGTAGCCCCTTATGATATCACCAGGACCCACCCCAAGGCATGTGGACTCTCCTTTAAAAGCCCATGACCATCGGATCGGCTCTGCGGCTCAGCAGCTGTAGTACTATTTATGGTGCCAGCCACATACACTGAGGATGGTGGGTTCAAATCCTACCCGGGCCAGCTAAACAACTGCAACAAAAAAAATACCTGGGCATTGTGGTGGGCACCTGTAGTCGCAGCTACTTGGGAGGCTGAGGCAAGATAATCACTTAAGCCCAGGAGTTTGAGGTTGCTGTGAGCTGTGATGCTACAGCACTCTACCAAGGGCAACATAGTGACATAGTGAGACTCTGTATCAAGAAAAAAAAAAAAAGCCCATGACCTTCCTCACTCAGGGAGTCAGTTTAGAGGCAGCTACTCTCCTTCTCATGGCAAGATGCATTAAAAAATTCCTTTCTGCCATTATTAAAAATTCCTTTGGCTCAGTGCTCAGCAGCCACATATACTGACCGAGCTAGTGGATTCAAATCCAGCCTGGGCCTGCCAAATAACAATGATAACTACAACCAAAAAATAGCCAAGCATTGTGGTGGGTGCCTGTAGTCCCAGCTACTTGGGAGGCTGAGGCAAGAAAATCACTTGAGCCCAGGAGTTTAAGGTTGCTGTGAGCTATGATGGCACAGCACTCTACCCAGGGCAACAGCTTGAAACTTTGTCTCAAAAAAAAAAAAAAATCCTTTCTTCCTTGGCAATACTAGTTGGTCATCTCAGTAATTTGGCTTCTGTGCAGAGAATAACTGGACCTAGACCAAAACCCACTTGTGGTTCCCACTGCATTACAACACTGCCATATTCAAGAGAGAACTTTAAGTCTTTGCTCTTACGGCCATTAGATAAGAAGGATCAATTCTTAGAAATGGCATTGCTGGGTCAAAGGGTGTTTGTATTCTACATTTTTTTTTTTTTAATAAATCTACCAGAATGCTCTTAATTTTTTTATTTATTTATTTTGGTTGCAGTTTGGCCGGGGCTGGGTTCGAACCCACCACCCTCAGTATATGGGGCCGGCGCCCTACCCACTGAGCCACAGGCACCGCCCTGTATTCTAAATTTTGATAGCTTGTACCAAATTGTTTTCCAGAGGCTGTGCTCATTTAAACTCGCACAACTTTTAAGAGTGCCTGTTTCCCTACACCCTTGCCAACACAGTATGTTATCAAATGTTTTGTTCTTTGCCAATCTGATAGGTGGTTTTAATTTGCATTTCTCTTACTGTATTTCCTTGAATCTAAGATGTCATTGATTCTAAGATGCAGCCTGATTTCAGAGATGTTCGGATGTAAAATTTTGTGTGTTATGATCACTGAAATACAATAGGTTGAGTGATACTGGGTATCTTATTGTCAGTTTAAAAGGCATTTGCATTTCCTTATCTATTCACATCCTTTCCTACTTTTCTTGGAAGGCAGAGTAGTAGTGATTAAGAACTTGGCTTCCAGACTCAGCACCTGTGGCTCAAGCGGCTAAGGCGCCAGCCACATACACCTGAGCTGGTGGTTAGAATACAGCCCAGGGCCCGCCAAACAACAATGATGGCTGCAACCAAACAATATCCGGGTGTTGTGGTGGGTGTCTGTAGTCCCAGCTACTTGGGAGGTGGAGACTCGCTTAAGCCCAAGAGTTGGAGGTTGCTGTGAACTGTGACACCACAGCTCTCTACCCAGGGCGACAGCTTGAGGCTCTGTCTCAAAAAAAAAGAACTTGGCTTCCAAATCCCAGCTCTGCCACTTACAAGTTTATGACTTGGGGCAGTTAATTAATCTTTCTGTGTCACAGTTTCCTCATCTGCAAAATGCAAATAATAATGGTACCTACCTCATAGGATAATTGTGAAGATTGGTATATTCAAAACATTATGTTCCCAGAACACAGTAACTATTAATGCTTGACATGATTATAACTTTCTTTTGGGTTGTCTATCTTTTTCGTTTATATAGTAAATTAAGGAACCTCGTTTGTTTTGTCATGCCACACACCCCTGCCCCTTCCCCTGCTCCTAGCTTTCATTCTTTTCCCTGACCATAAAAGTAACATGATATAAAATTTAGATGTTACGAAAATAAAATGTATAGGAAAATGCTGATGAAAACTACCCAGTCATCCATGTACAGAGTAAATGAAATGTACTATGATCCCTCTACTCATCCACTCCCACCCCCTTGTGACTATATATTTTACAAGCTACAACACACATTAAATGTCTTAATGCTATGCTCAGACACAGCTCAGAGGGGTATGAGTTCACATATGTACCATAAAATGCCTCTAACAAATGCATCACAAATCCTGCTAACCATAGATCCCTTCCCAGTAATTTTACTGTCTCTCTTTCGGATCTCCATGACCCTTTCTGTCAACAGTTCAACTTTACTTTCTGTTATTATAAAAAGTATAACATGACGTTGAGTTGTTTTAACTATAAATTGAGAATATAAACATAAAGGTTGTGGATAGCATTATATAATTTTTTATATTTTGGAAATACTTTTTATTTATTTATTTTTGCAGTTTTTGGCTGGGGCTTGGTTTGAACCCGCCACCTCCAGCATATCGGGCCAGCACCCTACTCCACTGAGCCACAGGCGCCGCCCTGGATATACTTTTTCAAATGACTCATGCCTTTCAGATCCCATAGATTCCCAAGCATCCATAGTGATTTCCTACTTGTTAATAATAGTTTGTAAATAAAAACTATGGAACAGTTTTCTCTCAGCTAAACCACTGCACCAGCTTTCTTTATCTATTAGATACGTTTTTTGGCTGTAGGTAACAAACACCTACCTTTTAAAGCTGCTTAAGCAATAGTCACTTATGTCTTAAGAACTGTGTAGGTAGACAGTCCCAGGAGTCCTTTAACAGCTCAGCCACATCATCCAGGTCCTGGCTCTTGCCATCCTTCTGAACTAACATCTTCAACATATCAGCTTTCTGACCTCTGGCTTGGGCCTCCAGATCTCAATATCATTGCCAAAGCTCCAGCCGCCACAACCTCATATTGTAGGAAAAGGGACAGAAAAGCTTTCTCCCCATCTTTTATCAGGAGAGGGAAACTTTTCAAATATTCACACCCATGTGGGTACATGGTGGCTGGTCTGGCAGTAAACAGTGTTAAACACACCACCTCTCTGGACTTCCTGCCTCCAATATTGCTGCTGCCCAATTTCGTCTCTTTGTCCAGTTCCCTCCAGGCAGCCAGAATGCACTTTGAGAAAACAAACCTGCCCACATTTTGCTAGAAACCTCTCAGGCTCCACCTCCTTCACCAGGGGAGAACCAGCAGGTGCCCAGAGTTACTGAGAACTGGTTTCCAAAACTATTTCTCCTTCCTGTGTGACCTGAAAAACCTATCTAACTCCAAGGAGACTCAGTTTGCTCATCTGACAAATGGAGATGGCAATAGCTACTTTTACAAGGGTCACAAAGATTAAATGATAACAGTACCAGCTAATACTTACATAGCACTTAGTGGCCAAGCCCTCTCTTAAATTCTCTATTTCTAGATACCATTTTAATCTTCCCAACTATCCAATAAAACAAGACTCTCTTACCTCATCAGCTGTGTTTATCAGCTAAAGCACAAAGCAGGGGAGAGGAATACCTCTCTGCGAACCCGCCCAGTCTTCCAGGAAGGGGGCGGAGCCTCTTCCTAAGATGCACGTACGGCGGGCAGTACTACAACTCCCAGCAGGCTCCGCGACATCGCTGTACTACGATAACCAGCATTCCTCAGGCCGTTCCGCTTAAAATTTTTCTTTCAGCGATCCGCTCTGCGCAGGAATTCGAATTACAGTGTATTGTCAGTTTTGCTTGCAAGAAAATCTCTACAAGGATTCCATGCAAGCAAACATTTATAATCATCATAGATAAGAGACTTGTGTTTTAATCCTCATTTTTCCACCCATTAGCTCTGAGTCTCATTTTTCTGGTCTCTAAAATGGGCACATTCCTAGGAGTTGGTTCACCTAGTGGGAAGAATTAAAAACTGGATTACCGCCTTGGTAAATGTCAGCTCTTTCAGTGTCCCTTCCTCCTCTCTGTGCCAAACATTTTATCAAAGCATTTTATCTCCACAGCAATCCTATGAAGTCAATACTAGAAAGCACTTATTTATTTGGCGACTGCGTCTCACTCTGTTACCCAGGCTAGAGTGCCATAGTGTCAGCCTAGCTCACGACAACCTCAAACTCCTGGGTTCAAGCGACCCTCCTGCCTCAGCCTCCCCAGTAGCTAGGACAGCAGGCACCTGCCGCATTGAGTGCCTGGCTGATTTTTTTCTATTTTTAGTAGAGATGGAGTCTCACCCTTTCTCAGGCTGGTCTTGAACTGAGCTCAAGTGATCCTCCTCCTACGGCCTCCCAGAGTGCTAGGATCAGGCCAAGTTGCTTTTTAGAAAAGAAGACTGATGTCAGGAGAGGTTCAAACGTCTTACCTGAAGTCACACAGCAAAGTGAGTGTTGAAGAAGGACTTGAACTCAGAAAATTTCACTCCACACCTTAGAAACCCAAAATGCTTTCACTTACTATTGATGCTTTGCAGCTACTAAAGTCCAGGGCAAATATTTTCCATGCTTCCCAAGGGAAACTTTTATCACATGATACAAGAAATAAGAAGTCCCTTCACATGTGGTCAGTGCTGGCAAGAAGGAACACTTGGCACTTTGAGAGCTGATTACAGCTGAATTTGACCTGGTTGCAGAAATCAGGGAAGGCTTTTTGAGGAGGTGGTGCTGCATCTGAGAACTGAAGAGTGGGAACAGCACAAAGACCCCGAGGGAGAGGGCATGTTGTCTTCTACAGGCCTTGAAAAGGACCAGTGTAGCTACAGAGATCCAGAAAGTCTCAGAGGTGTAGGCAGTGCCAAGTGAGGCAATTAGGGGGCAAACTTTATGGAGATACTTACTTGTAGGGTTGTGCAAGTGCAGTGTCGGGACTTGAGTGGAAGACTTCAATTTTGATGCCCCAGTGCAAGGCATTATGGGTAGAGTGTCCATCTATCCTGGTTTGTCCTGGTTTCCAATTGTCCTGGTGAGATTTTTTTTTTTTTTTTTTTTGAGACAATCTCAAGCTGTCACCCTGGGTAGAGCGCCATGGCATCATAGCTCAAAGCAACCTCCAACTCCTGGGGTCAAGCGATCCTCTTGCCTCAGTTTTTCTAGTTTTAGTAGAGACAGGGGTCTCGATTTTGCTCAGGCTGGTGTTGAATTTGTGAGCTCAAGCTATGCACCCACCTCGGCCTCCCTGGGAATGCTGGGATTACAGGCATGGGCCACCGTCCCCACCTATCCTGGTGAGATTATAATAGGTCTCCCTTGTCCTCAGTGGGTGATAATTCTTTGGTCACTCAACTTGCAGAGTTTATATTTTATCAGGAGGAAATGGGGAGCCACTGAAGGCTTTAGCTGGAGAGTATCTTTAGCATACTCTAACCGTCATATAGAGAATGGACAGTGTGGGGAGAGGATGGAAGCTGCTGGAGTCCTCCAACTGGGAGGCAAACGGAGCTTGCCCTGATTGGGAGAAGTGAATGCAGTTAAAAAAAAAATAATGAATTGGATTCCAACTGCCTTGTCTCTCTGTATTTACAGTCCTTGTCCTTCTGCCAGTTTTGCCCTGTGACCTTACGTCAATCCCTTCACTTCTCTCACACTCAGTTTCTTTCTTTCTTTCTTTTTTTTTTTTTTTTTTTTGCAGTTTTTGGCTGGGGCTGGGTTTGAACCTGCCACCTGCGGCATATGGGGCTGGCACCCTACTCCTTTGAGCCACAGGCACCGCCCTACTCATACTCAGTTTCTACATTCACGTAAGAGTTTCTCAGATCAATTGTGATAAAGTAGGCACTGCTTCATGGACTTATTTATTTGAAAATATATTTCCGCCAGGTGTGGTGGATCACACCTATAATCCCAACACTCTGGGAGGCCAAGGCAGGTAGATGGTTTGAGCTCACTAGTTTGAGACCAGCCTGAGAAAAAGTGAGACCCGGTCTCTAAAAAAAATAGTCAGGCGTTGTGGAGGGCACCTGTAGTCCCAGCTACTTGGAAGGATGAGGCAAGAGGATCACTTGAGCCCCAGAGTTTGAGGTTGCTGTGACCTATGACACCACAGCACTCTACCTGGGGCAGGAAAGTGAGACTCTGTCTCAAAAAAAAAAAAAAAAAAAGACAATAATAATAATAATAATACATGGGTGGCGCCTGTGCCTCAGTGGGTAGGGCGCCAGCCCCATATACAGAGGGTGGTGGGTTGGAACCCGGCCCCAGCCAAACAGCAACAAAAAAATAGCCGGGGGCGTTGTGGCGGGTGCCTGTAGTCCTGGCTACTCGGGAGGCTGAGGCAAGAGAATCGCCTAAGCTCAGGAGTTGGAGGTTGCTGTGAGCTGTGATGCAACAGCACTCTACCGAGAGCGATAAAGTAAGACTCTGTTTCAAAAAAAAAAAAAAAAAAAATTATACACACACACACACACACACACACATATACATTTCCCAGGGCTTTTGTACAGGTGGTTACCTTCACCTCATCATTCAGGTGTCTGTTGAAATATGACCACGCTAGGAGGCCCTTCCTGATCATTCTGTGCTGCCTGTTCCTGGTTTACCCTCTATCCTATTATAGTTACATTCTCTATTTATTTCTTTAATTGCTCTCCTCTGTCTCCAACTAAATTGTAAGCCCCGAGAGCAGAAACTTGCTTCCTCGGGGATATATAGCCAACCCCAGAACCTAGCACCGTGCCTGACACATAGTAAATGCTTAATAAATATTCATTTGGATCAATGAATAGATTGATGAGAGAAGAAATGAATAAATGAAAGGGCGGATGGATGAGTGAATGCGTTCCCTGCCGCCTTAATGGCTCAAAATCATTTAGCTGCACCTAACGCAAGCCGCCTCTGGCCGGGACCCCTCGATGCAAGACGACCTGGCCCGGGTTCAAATTCTAACTCAGCCACTTAACATCTGAATTCAGATAAATTGCTTCATGTCTTTTAGCTTCATTTTCCAATTAATCTTGACCTAGTAGGGATGTTGTGAGGATTCAACTAGATAGAAAAATGCCTTGAGAGAAAGAGGCTCTTTTTGTTTGGAAGCTTGCTTTTCTCCCTTTTCTTTCACAATCGCGCCTTCCCAAGCCTGATTACCCCTGCCCTTCTCACCTAGCACCTTAACACCTCCCTTGCACCCGAGCCCAGAAAGTCTTGCAGGTTGCGGGGCCCTCGAGCACCCAAGTTTCATCTATCTAAAAGGGAAGGGGGGAAAAAAGCCCTTCACCGCGCAGAGTCGCGCAGGTCCGCAGAGCTGGCGTCAGCGCTGGCGTTTGCGCGTGCGCGCGCGCCTGCGCATCAGGACCAGGGGAACGGGTGGGGGGTGAAGAAGGGGCCGGCCTTCCAGCGACAGCGACGCAAGATGGCAGCCACCACGGGCTCGGGTGAGCGAGGGTGCCGGGCGAGGGGGCGCGGGCTCGGGCCTGAGCCGGAGGCTCGCAGAGGCTCCTGCAGCAGGCCAGGGTCTCCGCGCCGCCCCTGTCCGCTGGACTCCGCGGCGGCGATCGGCGCGGCCTGATGGGGGAGGAGGAGCAGGCGGGGGCCAGGAGCACGGGCGGGGGCCTGAGGGGCCAGTGGGCGGCGCGGAGAGGCCCAGGGCGGCGTGAGCGCCTCGATCAGAGGAAGGGCCGGGCCCCGCGGCGCTGCTCGGGGGCCGGAGTGGGCAAGGGGCAAGCCCTGGAGCACTCCTGAGGAGATCGGGGCTAGCGACTCTGGGGAGGATCGAAGGGTCCCCGGAGGATGAGGAGGCTCCCCAAAGCGGAGGGGCGTCCCTTACTGGGTGCTAGGGGTCCAGGTGAGGGGCAGGGCTTGGGATATCTGTTTGGAAGGGACATCAGAGAAGCCCCTCAGGCTGGATAGGAGGAAACAGGATCCAGAGAGGATCTCCCATTGGTTAAGGGAATGGTTCCAGCGTTAGTTTTGGGGATGGGTTTAGCTGAGAAATACCTATGTTGATTTGAAAGAAGGAGCCTTGGGGTGTCTGCTCTTCGTGGCAATTAAGGGGATTTTCGCAGGATGAGTGAGGAGGGAGAAAGGATTCGGATGCCAGAGGGATCTGATTGGGGCAATAGTGAAATAAACCCATTATTACCAGACCCCTCTTCTAGGGACAGCTGAATTCCTCCAAGTTAGGTTTCAGCAGACAAGCTCTCACTGGGGCAGTTGGTGTATCCTCTGACATTGGATGAGGAAGAACAGATGGGATTGTGCCCTTGGGGTGCAGGGGTCCACTGAAGGAGTCTCCTGCAGAAGGTGAGAGTGGGAACAGGTCAGGTTCCAGAGATACATCTTTTAAAGAAGAATTTCCTTTTCCTGTATTGAGTGAGAGGGAAGCATACTCTAGAAGTGTGTGTCTTTTTGGAAACTGTCACCCCTTTGCACTCCTTTGGATTATTGGGTCAGATATGTGGGTTCAAGCTAAAAAGTTCCCCCATTGTCTGGGAGTGAGGAGAGGAACAGATAAGATGGGAACTCTTGGGTGAGGGTGCAGCATTAGTGCCTGGTGGTAAAGCATTAGTGCCTGGTGGTAAAATTGGCCAAAGAGGTTCTCCCAAATGGGGTGAGGGTGGATTCCCTCTGATGGAGGGCACAAACAGGGCTGCAATGTTCCCCACAGTGGGCCTGCAGAGACATCAGCCTGAGTACTACAGTCCTGAGACAATTTAAGGCCACAGCAGCACCAGTGTAGGGAAAGGATTGGTGACCTAAGGGAAATGGTGTGAGGGGACTCCATCCTTCTAGGATGTTGTTTCTCTAGTATCCAAGGAGCCATACTTGTTTGAGTGTTGAGGTGGGACTAAAAGGAACTGGATGTAAGGGATCTACTGAAGTGACTCACCAAAAGCTGACTTTACACTTAAAGCAAGTGGAGGTTTTGGAATATAGAGGAGACCATATGTCCTTTTACCAAATTTTGGTTTTAGCCGGAACAGTGCTGAGTCAATTAATTTACCAAGACATCGCCACAGGCACACCCAGAGGAGAGGGGCTGAATCAGGTCAGACTTCCAGGGGAAACTTCTCACCAGAATAACACCCTTGCTGGGTTGCTAAGGACTTGGGAGTATGGTATGCCTGGGGCAGCCAGTATTATGGTGTTATTGCAGCTCAGCCACATTTGCAATCACTTGAGGTTGGCAACCTACAATCTGATTTAATAACTTCTGGATTCTGACTTCTTGAGACCCTGCCAATTGAAGAGTGCTTCATAAATGCTGTGAGGGTCAGATAAAGCATCATCAGCTGCTCTCTGGTGAAATACAGTAGCACTTGGCATGGTTTAAATAACATAGAACAGGCTTTGAGGTGCCCTAGAATGGGCTTCCCAAAATTCTCTTGTCTATGTATTCAACAGGTATGTACTGAGGGTCTGTGTCCCGTGGAGAATAGCTAACGTGGCCCCTGTCCTTGAGCAGCTTCCATACAAGTTAGGGAGAAAGCCTTGAAGGAAATAAGTAAGACATAAGCAGCAAGTGCTTTGAAAGAAATTATGTGATAACATCTGCAGGGGTGGTCAGGGAAGACTTCTCTGCAAAGGTGGCATTTGAACCAAGATAAGTGGTGGAAAGAGCCAACTCCCAGCATGTCAAAGGGAGGAAGGAGGAGCAGACTGAGTGCAAAGGCCCATGGTGGGAGCTTGGCATTTTGAAAGAACAGCATAAAGAGTCTTGATTGTGTAAGGAGGCTTGTTAAGGGGATGAGAAGGAGAAGATGGCTTTGGCTTTTAATAAATGTAAGAGGAAGCCATTGAACAAGTGTCTAATGGGAAGTAGGTGTTCAGTAAACAGTTATCGAATGAATGAATGAGAGTCTTAAAAAGAGGAGGACGATGAGACCTACGACCTTAGGCAGTGGGAATAGTGCAGGGTGCTAAGAGTGGAAGTAAAAAGACCTTAATTGAGTTAAACTAAAAAGCGCCTGTAACTCAGTGGGTAGGGCGCCAGCCACATACACCGAGGCTGGAGGGTTCGAACCTGGCCCGGGCCAGCTAAAGCAACAATGACAACTGCAACAAAAAAATAGCTGGGCGTTGTAGTCCAGCTATTTGGGAGGCTGAGGCAAGAGAATCACTTAAGCCCAAGAGTTTGAGGTTGTTGTGAGCTGTGAAGCCATGGTACTCTACTGTGGGTGATTTAGTGAGACTCTGTCTCAAAAAAAAAAAAAAAAAAAAAAAAAAAATGTACAGGTCTCTCTGCGTTCTAACCCAGAGAAGTCTTTCAGGTGTAGTCAGGGGCCCCAAGGCCTTCTTAGTCAGGTTTGGACTGAGCCTCTTGATTAATCTATGCCTCTGGTTGCCAGGAAACAGCTGCGAAGCCTTTGAGTTCCTGTAAGGGTAGAACCTAGTTTTTTATGGTCACGGCTTTCAGAATTTGGCTACACTGCCTTCCCACTTCCCCTGGTTCTGCAATATGTGATTTCTGCATAAATCCCTGAGGGTGGAACTGAAAAGCCCACCACCATCCTTCAGAATGCCCGTGCTATGACAGGTGATTTCCTCCTGCCTTGGCAAGGATTCCAGGACATCAGACAGTGGCCCTTGGTCCTTCCTCTCACTCAGCATCCCGCGGCTTTCCCTAACAGTTAACCAGAAACCAAGTGCCAGTGAGGTAAGCCCTGGCTGGGCATGATTTTTAATTTGTATACATGGGAGTGTTCTCATACCCACATTCAACTTATGAAAATTTAATCACGTGGGCAGTGGAGACTTAAGTAGCTATCCTTTTCATTCAAGGGTGTTCCCCAGAGAAAGCTGGAGAGAAGAGGTATGAAACCATAGTCCCTTAGTTGGTCTTATTCTCCCTGTGTCTCACTGTGGGAGCATCTTGTACTAATTGTAGTGAAGTGCCATGGGCCCTACATTCAGCATTGCTAACTGCTTCATATTGTTCTAAGCCAACCAGACAGCTCAAGCAATGGAGGGGAACTGGCTTTGTTGGGCTTAGTACAAGCTATTGTTCTCCTGAGGGATTGCCAGAGAGCTTGTTAAGGTTAACTTTGATGATCAAGGTTTTCTCCTTCACCTTAACTGGACAACTGCCTATTTATTCCCCCCACTATTCTCTTTGTTCTCCATATCTGTCTCTATTCTTCCTTCTCCCTTCCCTGCCCCAACCTGGGTTGTGTCTCTACAGTAATTTGATAAAAATGGAATACAAAATACGAAGTTAGGGATTCTCTGTTTAATTCTGAAAGGACACTGTGAAGTAAATATTTTAATACCATTGTTAGATCCTATATGGTGCTTTGGAGTCTTCCATGTACTTTGGCTTACCTGTTCATTCTTCTAACTCACCATAACCCAGTGCCTAGCCAGGGAGCCAGAAGCCAAGGGAAACTGGTGAGGCTCAGACTATAGCTAGCTCAGGCGTTTTGACTCTAGTTCCCGCCCTGACATGCTCCAGCATTTTAGGAAGGAGATGGAAAAGGCATGGATTCTGACATGCTCTTCTAGATCTTGCAGTGTTTAAACTTGGTGAAGGGTTTAATGAGCAGTGTTTGCTGCCATCCATCTCAGGAACCCTTTTTATAGCGTCCCTGGCCACTGTTCATCCCCTTCTGAGTAATGAACGACCATTTTTAATGAACGTCCATTTTTAAGGAAGCTCTTGCTTGTGCTTTATACTGAATAACTTACCCTACATATTGCAGTAGGCCCCTTCGTGTCATGTATTATACGTGCAAGTCCTGGGGCTTCTTTTAAGTTGCATGTCTAGTGCTTACTATGTGGTAGACACTGTATTTAACTACATTATCTCACTTCTCACAGCAACACTTTGAGGCAAATATCTATTGTGATGATGAGGAAATAGACTCAGGGAGGGGAAGTGACTAGCCTGAGGCTCAGAGTGGGTGACTTGCAGAGCCAAGGTGCAGAAACCAGGAGAGCTTTGCCCCAGGACAAGTGCTCTTGGCCAATCATCCTTCTTCCGGCCTCTATTGCCTATGCTCTGAACTAAGTATCTCTGGCGCCTTCAACCACTTGACCTGTGTGATGATGTTTCTGTCTTGGCCAATTAGTTCATTCCTGGGTAGATAGTAATGACCTTCAAGTAGGAGTCTTTCCTCATCTTCACATGCATCCCAAGTCTGGTAGGGGTAACCCCAAAGTAAATGTCATATCTTCCTCCTCTCCATCTTTACCATCTCTTCTGTTGTCATCCTAGTCTAACCAGAACCATTTTTCCTTTGCCTGGAAGACTGAAAAAGCCTGCTTCAATCTTGCCCTTTTCCGATCCATTTTCTGTACAGGAGGTAGAATGTCTTTTAGAGACATAAGACAGAAACTACCATTCCCCTTCAGAAAGCACTTCCCACTGTGCTTAGAATAAAATCCAGCAATTTTCCATGATCCACAAGGCCCTGCTGCCCCCTGGGCTCACGTGGTATGACACACACCACTGTTCTTACTCTGTCCCTGCATCTGCTACTCTGTTCCTGACTGCTTCTCATTCTTCAGGTCACAGCTACACAAAAAAACCATCCTTGGCCACCCCATTCAGTGAAGTTTTTTCATCACTGTTATGGCTCACTGTTTATTTTCTTCTAAAGTACTTTACCTAAAGTTTTCTTTCTTTTCTTGTGTATTTTCTGTGGCTTATCACTAGGGAGGATTCTGTCTTGTTCTCTATGTTCCCAGCACAGTCCCTGACATAATAGTGGGTGTTCAGTAAATACTTGGTGAGAGCCAGATGCCTGGTTCAGTTCCGATAGTCCCTGGTACTCAGGAAGCTGAGGCAAGATGATCACTTGAGGCAAGCCTGGACACAGAGCAAGACCTGTCTCTAAAAAATACAAACTAAAAAATAATTACAGTGTTTCAATGAACTAATCTAAGGTCTGACTTTTGATATAGCCAAGTATATAAATTTGACATATATGGAAAAAAATTTATCTGATAGGGCAAAAGCAAAAGTGGTTGTTCAGCCTATTAAACTGGAAAGCTCTTACCCTGACTAGTTGGTATTTATAGAAGCATTTTCTCATAGAATCGACTGTGTCCTTTCCTTCCCCAGCTGTCCTGACGTACTTCCTACATCTTACTCTTCATCTCCATCCTTGTCAGAGAAAATCTCATCTTTGGCCATAGTCACCGACCCTCACAGCAGGAACACAGGTCTTGCGTTCTCTCAGCACGTGTTTGCTGTCACATTGTCTAGATCAGGTGTCCTCAGACTTTTTAAACAGGGGGCCAATTCACTGTCCCTCAGACTGTTGGAGGGCTGGACTATAGTTTAAAAAAGAATATGAACAAATTCCTATGCACACTGCACATATCTTATTTTGAAGTAAAAAACAAAACGGGAATAAATACAATTCACACCGCTTAATGTGGCCCGCGGGCCGCAGTTTGAGAACGCCTGGTCTAGATTGTAAAGAATGACAAGTGGCCACTGTTTCTTCTGGAGCAATGGGTCTCAAACCAGTGAGCATCAGAATCACCTGTAGGGCTTGTCAGATTGCCAGGTCCACCCTTGCAGTTTTAGATGCTAGAGTTCTGAGGTGGGGCCTGAAAATTTACGATTCTAGCAAGTTCCTAGATGAGGTCCAGACTATTTGGGTCTACACTGGGAGAACTGTTGCTTTAGACCAGGAGAAAGAAAATCTGCCCATCTGAGTAGGCTAATTAGGCAGCCAGACTACACCAGCTGGTTGCTCAGAATAAGTTACTTGCCTTTGGCTTTATATGCATCTTTCAGGTACATTGAATTCCAGTCAGAACCCTCCAGGCCTCCTCATTTTCTGAAGTGGGAGCAGCATCAGATTCCTAGTTCAGTTCACTATCTTTCATGAATGGGCAACCAAACCAGTTTTAATCAGCAGCTTTCTTTTCGGGAGTAACCTATGAGATTCTGCCATTTCAATTCAAGACCTAGGCCAGGGTTTTCCAAGATTGACATGCTGAGAAAGCTGCTGCTTTGTGGCCATGATGTTCCCAAAAGATGTTTTTTTAAAGGACTTCAGAAATCCTTTTTGTACCACAAATATTTTAATATGTTGCTGTGTTTCAAATTATTGCATTGAATGTTTTACTGTACTGTGATATGAAGCTCTATCAAATATTCATACTTTTTCAACCTAGTTGTCATATTTTCTTTGTAATATCCTGCAGCTGCTGACTTTTCAGTTTATATTTAGCCAAGAGAATAACTGGCTGGCTTTTGATACTGACACAGATCCAGGAAAAATCCTTCTGGAAAGAAGAATTTTGAATAGGAGCAAATACTTTCTTTTAAAAAGTCTTGGATTACGGGTGGCGCCTGTGGCTCAGTGAGTAGGGCGCCAGCCCCATATACCGAGGGTGGCGGGTTCAAACCCAGCCCCGGCCAAACTGCAACAAAAAAATAGCCAGGCGTTGTGGCGGGCGCCTGTAGTCCCTGCTGCTCGGGAGACTGAGGCAGGAGAATCGCAGAAGCCCAAGAGCTGGAGGTTGCTATGAGTCCTGTGACGTAATGGCACTCTACTGAGGGTGGTAAAGTGAGACTCTGTCTACAAAAAAAAAAAAAGTGTTGGATTACTGTGATATTTTAGTACCTTGGTGAAGTTTCTTAACATTTTCATAGTTTACTTTTTAATAGTTATAGTCTATTCTTTAGATTTTCTTAGAACAATTTCTAACTATTGTAGGTTATAGGAGTCCAATTTTATATCTTGTATAATTTTGTCACTTGATACTATTTTTCCAGCTGCTTTTGGTAGTCAGATTCACAAAAAATCTTAAAATCTGGAAATCTTAAAATTTGTTCATTGAAATTGATCAACTTACCATAGGGATAAAATAATATGTTAGAGTATTCTTGGGTTTTCCAATTTGTTACGTTTCTGTTCTTTGGCATATGTGGAGATGCGGAGTTTTGGGGGGGTTTTTTGTGTGTGTGTTTTGTTTCTTTTTTAGAGACAGAGTCTCATCACTTTGTGGCACTCTACCAAGGGCGACAAAATGAGACTCACAGCAACCTCCAGCTCTCGGGCTTAGGCGATTCTCTTGCTCAGCCTCCTGAGTAGCTGGGACTACAGGTGTCCGCCACAATGCCCAGCTAGTTTTTCTTGCAGTTGGCCGAGGCCGGGTTCAAACCTGCCACCCTCGGTATATGGGGCCAGCGCCCAACTCACTGAGCCACAGGTGCCGCCCTGGGGAGTTAATTTTTTAATATTTATAGTCATTAAATTGTTAATGTATCATGATTTTGGACCTATGCTCCCCATTTGGGGTAAGATGAGGTCCTCATTTGTTACTGATACATCCATTAGTCTGCAGGATCTCCAATTCCACTAATATTTAGATTTATGTAAGTTCTAGAACTTCAGAGTATTGTTAGGCCATTGGAATTAAATGCTCTTTTGCTTTATAGAAAATATTGGTATGTTTACTTTGTGTATAGTTTCTAAATGGTTTAGAATATTAATAACATGCTTTCATCCATATTTTATGAAACAAAGTTCATTTTATAGTGAAGAACCCTTCCTCTTGAGTGATTTGGGGTCCCCCATTTGGGGTCCTAAAATTCTCCATCATTAAAAAATAAAACTAGTTATCAAAATTTACTTATCTCAAAATAAAAAACCTCAGGTATCTCAATTCTATGGTATCAGTACCCAATATTATAATCCCAGTGGACCATATTAGATTTACAGTGGGACAGGAAGAGATACTGCCATTTCTTCCAGTGGGAAACATTAGAGTATCATTATATGCCAGACAGCATACCACATTCTGGGGAGGCAGAATTGAATGAGTCACATCTCTGCCTTGCGAACCTCAGAGAATGAGTCAGACAATAAAGAAAAGAAAATGTAAAGAAAAAAAAATACACAGAGTCCCTGTGGTAGGTGTGAGAGGCAGAGGGCTTTGAGAGGGCCTCTGCAGACTGCCTGGCTTCTAAAGAAGATTCATGGTTTTTTGTTTGTTTGTTTGTTTGTTTTCTTTTGAGACAAAGTCTCAAGCTGTCGCCCTTGGGTAGAGTGCTGTGCTGTCACAGCTCACAACAACCTCAAACTCTTGGGCTCAAGCGATTCTCTTGCCTTAGTCTCCCAAGTAGCTGGGACTACAGGCGCCCACCACAACGCCCATCTATTTTTTTTGTTGCAGTTATCATTGTTTTAGCTGGCCCAGGCCGGGTTGTTTGAACCTGCCAGCCCTGGTATATGTGGCTGGCACCCTACCCACGGAGCTACGGGCGACGCCCAACATTCATGGTTTTTAAAATTGTAATATTCAAAATGTAATGTATGACTTTTCCTGGACTTTAAAATTCATGCTAAGCCCCTTTGCTAATGCTTATTATGTTAAACTCCCTTTAAATGATGCTGTGAATGTTTTCCTCTTATAGTTTCAGAGATAAACCACAGTTAGGATTTTGTGAGATTGATGATTATTCATTCTGAATTACTATTCCTAGCTAGCATCCAGCCTTTCATTCATTCTTTGGCGATCAGCAGTGAATAAAACCAAGTTTTACTCTCACAAAACTTACATTTAGATGGGAGACAGATGATGAACACTCAATGAGGTGGCAATGAATATATTTAAAATGTCAAGTGGCAACAAGTGCTATGAAGAAAAATAAAGCAAGTTAAGGAAATGGGAAGTTAGACCTTAGGTTGAAGAACAAGTGAGCCGGTCACAGTTCTGAGACAGAATTCCAGCTTGAGGGACTAGCAGCGCAAAGACAGGAAGTTAGGCTGCCTTTTCAGAAGCTTGAAGGACTATTGTGGCTGAAAGAGGGTGAAGTAGCTAGGGGAAAAGTGGCAGGAAATAATGTTAGGAAAGCCCGTGGGGCTCTGTAGGTCAAGTGAGGAGTTGGGGTGTGTTCAGTTGCAGTGGGAGGCCAGGCTGGCTTTAAGTAGGGGAGTGAAGGTGCCTCATTTACCTTCAAAAGGATCATTATGCAGTATAGGCTATAGGCAGAACAAGTGGATGAAGGAGCTGGTTAGGAAGCTAAGGTGGCATGGATGACAGCAGTCATGGTGGAGATGGTAGAAATGACCAAATGTGGGATCGATTTGGAAATGGGCTGGATATGGGGTGTAAGGAAGAGATTTCTTGCCATGACTCAAAGATTTTTGGCCAGAGCATTGTTTACTCCATACACCAAGCTTGAGGAATGGCTAGTTTTAGTTTTTAGAGGAGTGCAAGGAGTTCTGTTTTGAAAGTATTAATTAAAGTATTAATTGTGAAAGGCTTATTAGCTATCTAGATGGAAATGCCTAGGGGGTAGTTAATTAGAAATATACATTGGAGAGTCATCAGCTTCCTGGGAGCCTTGCTCTGGGTAAAATCACTCAGGAGAATTGAGCAAAGGGGAGAGCTCCTGTGCCCTGAGTCCTGATAGCCAGAGGGGAAGAGGAAGGGATTTGTGCGCAGAGCTTTAGTAACTTGGGGCTGAGAACTGACCGTGGGGTTTGGCCTTGGGATTCAGATGGTACTGCTAGGTACCCCTGACCTAAGTGACAGGTGGAAAAGCCCAATTGGAATAGGAGCAAACCAGTTGGACTCTTAACAGCCCTTTTGAGGTTTTTTTCTGATAAGGAACAAAGAAATGAGACCGTAGATGAAAGGGGACATGGAGTCATGGGAGGGGGTTTTGTATTTTATGATAGTATAAATGCGGGCAGTTCAGCAGAAGCTTACTATATGCCAGGTATTATACAAAGTGCTTTCCAGTCTCACCTCATTTATTACCCCTTGCGGGAGTATTGTGATCCCTGCTTTACTGGGGCTCAAGGCAACTTGCTCAGGCATACAACTAGATAGCTGGAAAGTTGTGGAGTCAGAATTTATCCCAGGTGTCTTAATTCTCTACTGAAAGATTATAGAATTTAAAGTATATTCCAGGCTGGGCGTGGTGATTCACGCCTGTAATCCTAACACTCTAGAAGGCCAAGGCCAGTAGATTGCTTGAGCTCAGGAGTTTGAGATCAGCTTGAATAGAAGTGAGACCTAGTCTCCGCTAAAAATACGAAAACTAGCTGGGTGTAGTATTATATGCCTGCAATCCCAGCTACTGGGGAGGCTGAGGCAAGAGGATTCCTCAAGCCCAGGAGTTCGAGGTTGCTGTGAGCTCTGACATCATAGCACTCTACCCAGGGCAACAGAGTGATACTCTTGTCTACAAAAAATATATATATATATTCTGATTATGATTGTGGGAGGTAACATAGACATTACATTGCCTAGTCTTTTAAAAATAGCAGTAGCCTGGGGTGTGCCTGTGGCTCAGTGGGTAGGGCGCTGGCCCCATATACTGAGAGTGGTGGATTCAAACCCGGTCCCAGCCAGCTAAGAGCAGTGACAACTGCAACAGCAACAACAAAAAAAGCCGGGCGTTGTGGCACACGCCTGTAGTCCCAGCTACTCGGGAGGCTGAGGCAAGAGAATCACTTACGCACAAGAGTTGGAGGTTGCTGTGAGCTGTGACGCCATGGCACACTGCTGAGGGCGAGAAAGTGAGACTCTCAAAAAAATAAAAATAGTAGTAGCCCGTGTATCCTTACATTTGTGATTCTGCATCTGTGGCATCCAAAGATCATTGATTTGAGTATGTACATATAAGCCTACTGTGTACAGGCTGATTTTTTGGTTTTTGGCCACATTGTATTGGAACTACTGCCATAGTCATGCAAATGAATACTTGCCACCTTCTGCTTCTGTTATCCATACCTGTAAGAAGTTTAGTAACATGGCTTGGTGCCTATGGCTCAAGCGGCTAAGGTGCCAGCCACATACACCTGAGCTGGTGGGTTAGAATCCAGCCCGGGCCTGCCAAACAATGATGACTGCAACCAAAAAATAGCCGGACATTATAGTGGGCACCTGTAGTCCTAGCTACTTGGGGGCCAGGTTTGAACCCACCACTCTCTGAGAATCCCTACAAGGGATTTTCAAGCAGGAGATTCTCGTGAGCCCAGGAGTTGGAGGTTACTGTGAGCTGGAATGCCACAGCACTCTACCCAGGGGGACAGCTTGAGGCTCTGTCTCAAAAAAAAAAAAAAAAAAAGAAGTTTAGTAACAAATGTTCTGTCATATTATTTGCTCTATATCCTGAGATTAGCATTGGTACATCCCTAAATTGGCCTCTTGCCCTTCCAGGCCACCCTGAGCATTACCCAGGAGACTTGCCTTATCTCTTATCCTATTCACGAGCCTTGTGCTGGTCCCCTCTGATTACCCTTAAGTTAAAGTGCAGTCGTTTTAATAACATGGCCCCAACTTCTAGCTTCTCATCACATTTTAGAGGAGTTTGTGACCTCTCAGAGGTTAACACTGTGCTCTGGTGGGTTCTATTCCTCTCATACATTTTGATAATGTTTTGTTTCATGGACCTTTGTATGGGATATCTTTTCTTTCCACACAAGACTATAGACTGCTGGGGAGGCCCGTTTGTATTTCATTCCTAGCCCCTGTATTGTCTAGCAAAGTGCTTGGATAAGTATTGAGTAATTATCACACTGAAAGAAGGTGTGTGTACATACATGTTACTGATATTCACATGTAGGCAAATTTTGACAGCAGGTAAAAACTTAGCAAACTGTTTTTTGTTTTTTTTTTAATGAGACAGAGCCTCAAGCTATTGCCCTGGATAGAGTGCTATGGCATCACAGCTCATAGCAACCTCCAACTTCTGGGCTCAAGCGATTCTCCTGCCTCTGCCTCCCAAGTAACTGGGACTACAGGCGCCCGCCACAACGCCCAGCTATTTTTTGGTTGCAGCTGTCATTGTTGTTTGGCAGGCCAGGCTGGATTCAAACCCTCCAGTTCAGGTGTATGTGACTGGTGCCCTAGCTGCTTGAGCTACATGCACCCAGCCACAAACGTTTTTTATTATAGTTCTGAAGTATGTAGATTTTTTTTGCTCATAAATGTGGAGAGAATCCAATTTTATACACATTGAACATGGTGAGCCCAGATTGGTCCCTTATCAAGAATATTATGTTCTTAGCACAGTAGAGTTCGGTGGACCAGGTGGCAGTTAGACATTTACATTTAAATATCAGGAAAGATTAAATGAACCATTCCATAATTTGTACGTTTTTGTAATTCCTGATTTCTGCTGGCTGTTATTGTTCCCCAGACTTGCTTTTAATTAATTTTGGGGTGAAAATTAAAATTTGTGTTAGAAAAAATAAATTGAAAATTAAGTCTACTTTAGGAACTTTCTACTTTAAGGACTTAAATTCTTTAAGATTTAAGGTTGAATAAAGGTTAGCCGTACTTAATTGCCCTATACCAGATTAATACACATTTACCAATCTTTACATTCCCTTCTGACAGAGTTTAAAATAATTTCTGAGCTAAATCTAAGATGTTAGAGCTTAAGGAGTTTGGGAGCAATTAGGTGGCCTTAGATATTGTAGGCTGGTGATCCAAGAGAAGAATCTGGCCCACAGACATTTGACCAGAGCAAAGGAGTAACTATCCCCCTTTAGATTGGACGTGTGTTCTCCAACTCACATCAGTTCTTCAGACTCCCTGTTTTAGGCCAGTCACTAAAAAAATTGGCAAAGCCATGCCATCTTCTCACTAATTTTTTTTTGTTCTTTGGAAAATGTAGTTGTTTCTTAACTACTTAACACACAATGTTTTGTTGTAGTTAGATTTAAATGATAAATACCTTTTTTTTTTTTTTTTGAGACAACCTCATTTTGTCGTCCTCTGTAGAGTGCTATGGTGTCACAGCTCACAGCAACCTCTAACTCCTGGGTGTAAGCGATACTCTTGCCTCAACCTCCCAAGTAGCTGGGACTATAGGCACCCGCCACCACGCCTGGCTACTTTTTTGTTGCAGTTGTTGTTTAGCAGGCCCAGGCCGGGTTCGAATCCCCTGCCTTGGTATACATGGCCGGTGCCCTACCCACTGAGCTACAGGTGCTGCCCAAATGATAAATACTTTAAAATTTTCTCAGTTTAGGCCTAGTAAGGTGGCTCACCTAGTACTCTGCGAGGCCGAGGTAGGTGAGTTGCCTGAGCTCAGGAGTTCAAGACTGGCCTGAGCAAGAGCAAGACGCTATCTCTACAAATAGAAAAACTACCCGGGCATCAAGGCAGGCACCTGTAGTCCCAACTACTCAGAAGGCTGAGTCAAGAGAATTGCTCAAACCCAAGAGTTTGAGGTTGCTGTGCGCTATGACAGCACTGCACTCATCCCTAGGGCAACTGAGCGAGACTGTGTCAAAAAATAAAATAAAAATTTCTCAGTTTAAATTTCTAACTTGAGGCCGGGTATGGTGGCTCATGCCTGTAATCCTAGCACTCTGGGAGGCCAAGGTGGATGGATTGCCCTGAGCTCACAGGTTCAAGACCAGCCTGAGCAAGAATGAGACTACTAAAAGTGAAAAACTGAGGCAAGAGGATCTCTGGAGCCCAAGAGTTTGAGGTTGCTGTAAGCCACAATGCCACAGTACTCTACTGAGGGCAACAAAGTGAAACTCTCTGAAAAACATTTTTTTTCTCACTTGGCAAATAATAGCTATAACTCATAAACAAAGGCTCTTTAGTCTTCAGTAATTTTTAAGAGTATAAAGGAGTCTTTTTTTTTTTTCTTTTGAGACAGAGTCTCACTGTGTCACCCTCGGCAGAGTGCTTTGACATCCCAGCTCACAGTAACCTCTAACTCTTGGGCTTAAGTGATTCTCTTGTCTCAGCCTCCCAAGTAGCTGGGACTTATAGGGGCCTATCACAATGCCCAGCTATTTTTTTTGTTATAGTTATCATTGTTTAGCTGGCCCATGCTGGATTGGAACCCACCAGCCTGGGTGTATGTGACCAGTGCCCTACCCATTGAGCTACAGGCACTGCCCTATAAAGGCGTCTTGAGACCATACAAGTCTGAAATCTGCTGTTGCAATGGAATAAATGTTTACTGTAATTATTCAGTATATGGTTATTATAATATTTATATTATATACATTCTAGCTCCTACTTGGAGTATTTCTTTTTTTTTTTTTTTTGCAGTTTTTTGGCCGGGGGCTGGGTTTGAACCCGCCACCTCAGACATATGGGGCTGGTGCCCTACTTCTTTGAGCCACAGGCACCTCCCCTACTTGAAGTATTTCTAGGCTGCCTAATAGATATTGGTCAGTCCAAAGTTTTTCATTTATTAAACTGTGTCTGACTTAATAGATGGTGTTACAGGCCAGTTGTGTCCCCTCCCCCAGATTTATATATTGAAGCCCTAACTCTTAGTATCTCAAAATGTGACTATATTTATTATTTTTTATTCCCTGGCAAGCATGTATAGGCAGGGATTTTACATGGCTGATCAAGACAAAATGATGCTGTTAGAATGGGCCCTAATAAATCTGACCAGTTACTGGCTGGCACCTGTGGCTCGAGGAGTAGGGCGCCGGCCCCATATACCTGAAGTGGTGGGTTCAAACCCAGCCCTGGCCAAAAAAAAAAAAAAAAAAAGCGATTCTCAAAGGTTAATAAAGTTCTTTGACTAGTAAAAAGAAAAAAAAAGAATCTGACCAGTTTCCTTAAAGAAGGGGAAATGTGGGCTGGGTACAATGCTTCACACCTGTAATCCCAGCCTTTTGGGAGGCCACAGTGGGAGGGTTTCTTGAAGCCAGGAGTTCAAGATCAGCCTGAGCAAGAAGGAGACCCCCCACCCCCTACAAAAAAAACAGAAAAATTAGCCAGGTGTGGTGGCACATACCTATGGTCCCAGCAACCCTGGAGGCTTGAGGCAGGAGGATCACTTGAGCTTGGAAGTTGTGGTGAACTAAGATGACACCGTGCACTTTAGCCCAGGCAACAGAGTGAGGCCCTGTCTTAAAAAAAAGAAAAGAGGACAGCTGGACACATGAAAAATAACCAGGATGTGTATGTACAGAAAAAAGGCAATGTGAGGACGCAGGGAGAAGGTGACCATCTGCAAGCCCAGGGAAACACCTCGACCGGCTGATACCTTGATCTTGGACTTCTAGTCCAGAGCTGTGAGAAATAAATTTCTGTTGTTTGTACCCAGTCTGTGGTATTTTGTTATGGCAGCCCTAGTAAACTCATAGCTTAATAAAGTTGGTAAGGATATAGACCAAGATATTAATAGCTGTTGTCGCTGCATGTAAGAATTATGGGTGTTTTTTCTCCCCTTTTCATTTTTTTTACATTTATTTTGCCCTGATCCCCTGTTATTTTTGTAATAGAACAACTTAAGAACTGCATTCTAGGCCAGGTCTTACCCCAGGGCTTTTGCATTTGCCATTTCCTCTGTTTAGAAGATTGTCTCCCGGGAGTCCGGAAGTCATGCTACCTCACCTTCCTCAGGACTTCAGTTATATGACAGCCTCATCTCACTTAATGGCATTCCCTGTGTGACTGCTTTTAAATGGTCTCTGTTTTTAATGTTAGTAAAACTTATTCAGACTGTCAAATGGACAGTGGCCACGTGTAACAACGTCCATAACTAAGCTCTTCATTACTAAAGGGAAATTGCACATATGACCTTTATTTTACATTGTTTTTTTTTTTAGCAAGTTTAAAAAATGTGTTACTTTCTTGTGTTAGGTATTTAAATGTCAGGCTAGACTATTTCTAGCAGGACTGTTCCTCTTGAAAACTTTAGAGAACTTCCTTATGGCTAAAATACTACCTTTTCACTTAATCAGATCTAACATTCAAATATTATAAGCTTGTTGCTATTAGTTTCAAAAGAGATAGGAAATTAAAAGTTTTGGTGTTTTTTATTTTTTGGCTCGGCGCCTGTAGCTCAGGTTAGGGGACTGGTCACATACACTCAGGCTGGTGGCTTCAAACCCGGCCTAGGCCTGCCAAACAACAATAACAAATACAACCAAAAAATAGCTGGGCATTGTGGCAGCTGCCTGTAGTCCCAGCTACGTGGAAGGCTGAGGCAAGAGAATCGCTTAAGCCCAAGAGTTTGAGGTTGTTCTTAGTTGTGAGGGACATTAGTGAGACTCTGTCTCAAAAAAGTTTTGGTGTTTTTGTTTTTTGTAAGACAAGGTCTCATTCTGTTGCCCAGGCTAGAGTGCAGGGACATTATCATAGCTCACTGCAACCTCACACTCCTGGGCTCAAACGAACCTCCTAAGCAACTGGGACTATAGGCTCAGGCCACCACTAATTTTTCTATTTTTTTGTAAAGAGGTGGGGTGTTTCACTCTTGCTCAGGCTGGTTTCGAACTCCTCACCTCAAGCCAATTGCCTAGGCCTCCCAGAGTGCTACAATTACAGGCGTGAGCCCCTGCACCCAGCCCATATTTTTCTGATATTTAATTTTTACTTGTGAAATAGGGCAAAATATTTTATTAATGATTAATCCTATGCTTCCAATAGACATTTTTATTTGATTATATGTCCACTTACTTAAAAACAAACATGCAAAGCCCACATACACAATTGAACCAAAGAAATAAGGAAATCAGTTCAATTTCATTTAGGTTAGTGTTTGTCACCTAAAACTGAGTAGCTTCATCAGCCTTCCTATCACTGTGATTCTGTGCTCTTTTGATATTTTTATTTGTGCAGGCTTATTTATTTATTTATTTTTTGAGACAGCCTCAAGCTGTCACCCTGGGTAGAGTGCTGTGAAATCACAGCTCACAGCAACTTCCAATTCCTGGGCTTAAGTGATTCTCTTGCCTCACCCTCCAGAGTAGCTGGGACTACAGGTGCCTGCCACAATGCCTGGCTATTTTTTGGTTGTAGTTGCCATTGTTGTTTGGTGGGCCTGGGCTAGATTCGAATCCACCAGCTGTGGTGTATGTGGCTGGTGCCTTAGCCGCTTGAACTACAGGCGCAGAGCCATTAGTGCAGGCTTATAAATTAACCAGTACTAATACACAATGACTTTTTTTTCCCTAACCAAATTAGTAGGTGATTAAAGGTTGATATTTAATTCTTTCTGAACAGAAGTATCATGTTGACTGAATTTTTCCCTGTCATATCACAAACATCTTTCACGGTTTTTTTTGTTTGTTTGTTCTTGAGACAGAGTCTCACTTTGTTGCCCTCAGTAGAGTGCTGTGATATCATAGTCCACAGCAACCTCAAACTCTTGAGCTTAAGTGATCCTCTTGCCTCAGCTTCCCAAGTAGCTGGGACTACAGGGGCCTGCCACAACACCCAGCTATTTTTAGAGATGGAGGTCTCACTCTTGCTCTGGGTGAAATCAAACTCTTGAGCTCAGTCAGTTCACCTGCCTCGGCCTCCCAGAGTTCTAGGATTATAGGCGTGAGCCACCACACCTGGCCCAGTTTTGTTTTCTAGAGGAAATAATCCAGTATAACTGAATAATACAGTTGACTATTCTGTAGATGAAAAATGTCTCTGTTTTCCAAAAGAGCAATTCACAAATCCTTTCAGGTTTTTGCAGTTTCCTTTCAAAGTAACATATGTGCTATTATTTAATATTTTTAATCAGCTGATTTCTTAGCTTACATTTTATTTATTTATTTTTGAGACAGAGCCTCAAGCTATAGCCCTCAGTAGAGTGCTGTGGCGTCACACCTCACAGCAACCTCCAACTCCTGGGCTTAAGTGATTCTCTTGCCTCAGCCTCCCCAGTAGCTGGAACTACAGGCACCTGCCACAACACCCAGCTATTTTTTGGTTGTAGGTGTCATTGTTTGGCAGTCCCAGGCTGGATTCGAACCCGCCAGCTCTAGTGTATGTGGCTGGCACCTTAGCCTCTTGAGCTACAGGCATCAAGCCAACACCAGAGTTTATAACAGAGAGACATTCTACAAAACACTTGATCATTACTCCTCAAAGTAGTCAAAAGGCTATAGTCCCAGCTGCTCAGGAGGCTGAAATAGGAGGATCCCTTGAGCCCAGGAGTTTGAGGTTGCTCTGAGCTAGACTGACACCATGGCACTGTAGCCTGGCCAACAGAGTGAGACCCTGTCTCAAAACAAGTCAGATCTTGTAAGTAACTGTTGGCATCTGGCTGTTTTTTCTCAATTTAAACAAGGCCCTACCTCAGGGCTTTTGCACTTGTTCCCTGTGCCTTAGATACTCCTTTCATCTACCCGTAAGTCAAGCTTCCTTACATTCAGGTCTTTGGTCATAGTAACACTTACTTTGATCCCTCTATTTAAAATTGTTGCCTTTAGCTGGGCAGGATAGCTCACACCTGTAATCCCAGCACTTGGGAGGCCAAGTCAGGTGGATCGCCTGAGCTCACAGGTTTGAGACCAGCCTGAGCCAGAGCGAGACCTCTTTGTGGCAGGCGCCTGTAGTCCCAGCTATTTGGGAGGCTGAGGCAAGAGAATCACCTGAGCCCAAGAGTTTGTGGTTGCTGTGTGCTATGACACCACAGCACTCTACTGAGGATGACAAAATAAAACTGTCTCAAAAAAATAAATAAAATTATTACCCCTTCCCCATTATTCCCTGCTCCAGAACACCATAATCTGTCATACTATGTAATTTACATATTTGTTATTTATATGTCCCCCTCTAGAATGTAATCTCCACAAGGTCAGGCACTTTTGTTTATTGCTTGTTCCTCAGTGCCTTGAAAAGTACCTGATATAATAGATGCTCAGATATTCTAATTGAATTAATAATGACATGTGCCCCATGCTTCGGGAAATGCTGACACTGCAAACGCTTTCCACAGTCCTGTATCTTTCCAGTCCTACTTGCCTCTGGCCAGTTGGGGGCTCAGCATTCAAGGCAAAGAGAATTTGAAACTTGTCTGGATCCTGAGTTCTTTCTAGGGGAGGTTGGGGAGGAAGAAGAGACAGGCAAGACTGGTTAGGAGAGCGACCCCAGGAGAGATGCTCTGTGCCCAAACACAGAAAGAAAGGCAGTGTTCCCTTCCCTCGCTCAGCCCCATCCTCATCTGGCCCCATCACCTAGAGTGTGCTGGAAGACAAAAATGGCTCAAGCCTCAACCTGAACTCAGATACTGTGGTTTGAACCTGGGAGATGTGTTTGTGTGTTGCTTTCTTGAGCTCCTTGTTAGGCTTTGAGTTTTTTTAAACACATCAGAGAACCAGCTACCCTTTTCTAGCTTTTTACAAGTTGAGAGAGAAACTATAGCTTACAAAATTGAAAAATAATTAAAGATTGTATCCTTGGCACTTTCAGTTGATCCTTAGTTGATTAAGAGGACAGACACCATTTTTATGAGACGTGTCCATGGTGACTATTCCTCGGAGCGTTCGGGAGTCATTCCAACAAGTGAGCATACCCTTAAGTCTCTTCTCTTCCAAGGTCCTTTTGATATTGATAGTTTTCATCTCACAAGTTGACCCAAATTTATCAGCATTTAGATCCTTTATGAGGTTTGTCAGAGGGGTAGGGGTGGGGGTCCTTGAATTTGGTTATCTATCCCTGGTCACTTCACCCATCACAGAACCATGGTGCCTTTTCCCTCAGGTTGTGCTGGTCAATGCTGATAGGTTTGTAAATGGCAGGTTTGAGGTGTGGCAATTTTTTAGCATTTTTTTTTTTTTTTTTGCATGTTAGCACCTTTGTTCCCAGGGAGTAATAATGAGCAGCTAGCTCTAGGCTTACAGGTTCCCCTGGAGTTGCTAGTATCTTGAATTTCTTTCCATTTATTTTAGGAGTAAAAGTCCCTCGCAATTTCCGACTGTTGGAAGAACTCGAAGAAGGCCAGAAAGGAGTAGGAGATGGCACAGTTAGCTGGGGTCTAGAAGATGACGAAGACATGACACTTACAAGATGGACAGGGATGATAATTGGGCCTCCAAGAGTAAGCGTCGAGCTGCGGCTATAAATGTCAATGTCTTAAATTCACTGTGCCTCCTTTTAAAAAGAATCTTAGCCTTATCATGGAAAAATGCTCACCTATGGTATATTTCCTGAAATGTGGCTATTCTTTTTTGACCAGTTTCAGTTTATATATTTGAACCTCCTCTGATGCTATTTAATAACCCCTCTAAATGGTAAGCAAAACCCTGTTCAGACTCTAGGGTGAATTTACATGACAACACAGTGAGGTTTGAGGTCATTGCACCCTCAGATGTAGTTTAGAATAAACTCTGGGCTTATCAAATAGCCAAGCTCCAGGAATAACCAGCATTCCTGAAGTCAGCCTCCAGACCAACTTTGAAAAGCCCTCGCAGTTGTGTTTTGTGGTTTTTATTCACTTCCTCCCCAGTCTGTCAAGTACCTGTATCCTAATTCACTGGGCCATTCAGCCAAGGTTCATTGCCAGCCTATAAACTGTGTTCCAGGCACTATTAGGCCCAGGGGCCTTTGCAAAGGTGAAGTTGATAGGGATGGGAGAAACGATTTCGCCTAGACAGAGCTTCATGATTTGTGAGAGTTTCCTGGTGCCCACTAGCCTTTTTTAGAGGGTACGTAGTAAACTCTCAAGAAATGTAGTTTATCCTCATTAATATAGTGGTGGGGAAAAAAATGTCATTTAATTCTCTCGATGCTCTATCTAGTTGCTCCTGTTGTTTAATTGGATTCCATCTTTTTTTTTTTTTTTTTTTCCTAGAGACAGAGTTTCATTTTATCACCCTCAGTAGAGCGCTGTGGCGTTACAGCTCACAGCAACCTCCCAACGCTTGGGCTCAGGCGATTCTCTTGCCTCAGCCTCCTGAGTAGCTGGGACTACAGGCGCCCGCCACAACACCCCACTATTTTTTTGTTGCAGTTTGGCTGGGGCCGGGTAAGAACCTGCCACCATCGGTATATGAGGCCGGTGCCCTACCCACTGAGCCATAGGATTGGATTCCATTTTACAGATGAGGAAACAGACTCAGAGAAGTGAAGTTAATTTGCCCAGAATCATATCTGGTAACTCCCACACCAGATCTGTCTGATCCCAGAGCCTGTGCTTTTAACCTATGTGCCACATTATCTCCCTCTTGTTCAAATTTTGAGTTTTTATTTGTTAACCATTATAGAATTATCCAAAGTGTTAAGTAGTTACTTGATATGAGGTAAGAAGTAGATTCCATACGGTGACACACTCCAGACAAGCAGTTGGAGACGTTGCCTGAATGTAGCAGGACCTGTCTGTGTCTGCCTGTGCTTAAGGATGACAGCATTCATTCTTTTGGCTGCCTGCGAGCTGCATAGCACTGTGGGAATAGACGTGCAGGGTGTGGCCCCGGCTGGAACAGGGAAGCGTGGCGTGCTCATTCAGTGTTCATCATCATAGTCTGTTGTTCATCACAGATGGTCATCAACACTCACGTGAATGACTTGCTTTGCCATGTAATGTTGCTTCTTGAGTCATATTGCGGCCTTGTAGTTCTGTGGGTTTTATACAAATGTATGTATTTCCATCTGTTTTTACTCCTTTCTTTATCCTCTTTTCCTATGAAAACCAGAATTTTCTATTTAAAGACTCAGGAAAACCCAATCCAGAAATACTATTTCTCCATTAAAATAATTTCCTTTGCTATATCTGAAAGTCCATTATATGCTGATGTCTTTCTCCTTCACTGCATTTTTTCCTACTAAGAATGGTTTAGGTTTCTTAAAGATGAAAACTATTCTACCCTTCCTTACTCCCAAGAGTACATGAAAATGACTTAGAACGGAATGGTTATCCATTAGATTTGTTAATCAACTGATGTACAGGGTCTGACATATTAAGAATTGAACCAATGTACAGCATTGTGAATATACTAAATACCGCTGAATTATGCAGTTAAATAAAACAGTGAATCACAGGTGGCTCCTGTGGCTCAGTGGGTAGGGCACCGACCCCATATACCAAGGGTGGCAGATTCAAACCCGGCCCCAGCCAAACTGCAACAAAAAATAGCCGGGCATTGTGGCGGGCACCTTTAGTCCCAGCTACTTGGGATTCTGAGGCAAGAGAATAGCTGAAGCTCAGGAGTTGGAGGTTGCTGTGAGCTGTGACGCTATGACACTCTACCGAGGGCGATAAAAAAACAGTGAATCACTATGTTCTGTTGAAAATATTCTATTCCTAAAACAGCTTGGACTACCCTGGATTTCAGTTTATCTCTTTCCAAACGGGGCTAAGTTTTTTGTTTGTTTGTTTTGTTGTTGAGACAAGAGTCCCACCCTATGCCCCTGAGCAGAGTGCAGTGCAGTGGTAGCTCCCTGCAACCTCAGACTCAGGCTATGGGCATTCCGCTGCCTCAGCCTCTGGAAGCCTCTGGGATTTCAGGTGCTTGTCGTGGCGCCAGGCTGGGTTTTTACATTTTTTTTCATGAGTTGGGGGTCTTGCTGTCCCTCAGGCGAGTCTTGAACTCTTGAGCTCAAGCAATTCTCTCTCCTCAGCTTCCCACAGTGCTGGGATTACAGGAGTGAGCCACTGCACCCGGCAAATTTTTTTTCTTTTTCTTTTTTTGAGACAGAGTTTAACTTTGTCATCCTCAGTAGAGTGCTGTGGCATCACTGCTTACAGCAATCTCCAGCTTTTGGGCTTAGGCGATTCTCTTCCCTCAGCCTACTGAATAGCTGGAACTACAGGCACCCACCACAATGCCCAGCTATTTTTTTGTTGCAGTTTGGCTGGGATTGGGTTTGAACCCGCCACCCTCGGTATATGGGGTCAGCGCCCTACTCACTGAGCCACTGGCGCCACCAGTCAGGGCTAAGTTTTAATGAGTAGCTATAGTATGTTTAGTGCTCTCCATACTTTATTCAAACATTTTTAGATTAATGTGAGGGTACAAACAATTAGGTTACAATGTTTGCATATGTTAGGCAGAGTCCCTATTGTAGTTGTGTCCCATACCCAAGAGGTGTACCATATACCCTTACACTGTGCCCATTAAGTGGGAGCACACTAATCCCCCTCCCTCCTTCCCTCCCTCTTTCCCCTTCCCCCCATCTTGAATTGAATTGAGTTTTTCCCTTATGTGGGGGTATATGAGATCATCTACTGGCTTCATATTAGTAATGAATTACATCTGATACTTGCTTTTCCATTCTTATGATACTTTACCAAGAAATATGTTTCAGCTCCATCCAGGTTAACACAAAAGATGTAAAGTCCCCATCTTCTTTTTATGGCCGATGGTAGTCCATGGTATACATATACCACAATGTATTAATCCATCCCTAGGTTGATGGGCATTTAGGTTGTTTCCACATCTTGGCAATTATTAATTGAGCTGCAATAAACAATCTACTGCAAACAATAATAAAATGATTTTTTTTTTCTTCTGGGTTATTGCCTACTAATGGGATTGAAGAATCAAATGGAAGGTCTATTTTGAATTCTTTGAGGATTCTTTTCTTTCCAAAGAGACTAGATTAGCTTGCAGTCCCACCAAAATTATAAAAGGGTTCCCTTCTGTACAGATCCACAGCAGCATCTGCAGGTTCAGGATCCATGCTTTTTTTTTTTTTTTTTTTAAGAGACAAAATTTCTGTTTGTCACCTTCCGTAGAGTGCTGTGCTGTCATGACTCACAGCAACTTCCAGCACTTGGGCTTAGGCGATTCTCTTGCCTCAGCCTCCTGAGTAGCTGGGACCACACGCTCCCACCACCACACCCAGCTATTTTTTTGTTGCAGTTTGGCAGGGGCCAGGTTTGAACCTGGCACCCTTGGTACATGGGGCCGGTGCCCTACTCACTGAGACACAGGCACCACCCAGGATCCATACTTTTTTTAATAACAACTTTGAACTAATATTCGCCCTGTTAAAGTATATAGTTTGGTAGGTTTTATCATATTCAGAGTTGTACAACCATCACTAATTTCGGAGCATTTTTATTGCCCCCCAAAGAAACCCCATACCCAGTGGAGTCCCTTTTCATCTTTGATAAACTAACCTACTTTCTATCTAGCTCAGTGAATTTGCCTCCTCTGGGCATTGCATATAATCATACAATATATCATCTTTTGTGACTGGCTGCCTTTACTTAGCATAATTTTTTCAAAGTTCATCCATGTTATGTAGCATTTATCAGTATTTGATTATTTCTTATGGCTGAAAAAATTCACTGTGTAGATATACCATATTTTATTTATCCATTCATCAGTTGGACATTTGGGTGGTTTCTGCCTCTTGACTACTGTTAATAATACTGCTAGGAACATTTGTGTAAGGTTTTTGTGTGGACGTATATTCTCAGAGTGGAATTGCTGGATCATATGGGACCTCTATATCTGACATATTGAGGAACTGCCAAACTGGTTTTTAAAGTGGCTGCACCATTTTACCTTCCATTAGCAATGCATAAGGTTCCAGTTTCTCTGTATCTTTACCGACACTTGTGGGCTGTCTTTTTACCCTGTAGTTCTGATCACCCTGGTTCTCCAAGATTAAAAATTAAGTCATAAGCTCTGTAACTGGAATACCCACATAATTATTAAAGCATCTAGATAGAGCACTTGAGTAGCATATCTCCCTGTTATATTAAGTATTTTTGTTATTGCTTTACTCAAAAGAAAATCTTCCAACAAAATGTAAGAGATGACTCAGTGCCTGTAGCTTACTTAGCAGCTAGGATGGAGCTATTGGGTTCAAACCCAACCTGGGCCTGTCAAACAACAATGACAATTACGCCAAAAAAAAAAAAGAAAGAAAGAAAATAGCTGAGTGTTGTGGTGGGCACCTATAGTCCCAGCTACTTGGGAGGCTGAGGCAAGAGAATTGCTTAAGCCCAAGCAAGAGCTGGAGGTTGCTGTGAGCTGTGACGCCATGGCACTCTACCAAGGGCAACATAGTGAGACTTGTCTCAAAAAAAAAAAAAGTAAGAGGTATATACCATCTGATCCAGCAGTTCTGCTAGGAGGTTACTCTCCAGTTTTTCTTGAATGTATTGCCCAAGGGAAGTTTATAAAATTTTTTCATGTAGCATTGTCAGTATTAGCAAAATACTAGAAACAACCTCAATGTCTTTCAGTAGACCATATTATGTACTGTTGAGCTGTTGGAGAGAATGAGACAGATATACATATGCTGACATGGAATGATTTCCGTGATATTTAAGTGAAGAAGTAAGTTATGAAGCAATATACAGAATATGCTGCCTTTTGGGTGGGGCAAGTGGGGAGAAGAAGAGGCCGTGTGTACACTTGTGCTTCTGTGAGCTTTGAATACCTTTGGAAGATCATAAAAGAAGTTGGTGACAGTGGTCGCCTTCTTCAGAAAAGAGCTAGCTGGCTGGGGCTGGGGTGGACAATAAACTTAATTTTTACCATGTGCCCACCTGTATTCTTTGAATACATGAAAAGAAAAGGAAGTCCTTCAACCTTAGAGCAAACCTTTCTACCCAAGTACTCCTTGTACAATTTTTTCTGTTAAATGGCTAACTATCCACAGCATTAGGTGTAGAGTATTTCTGCTCTCACCACAGAAGGGCTGCACGGTCAGGTTACAGAGCAGAGTTTCTCACCCTCAGCGTGACTGACCCCCGCTGGGCTTGATCCTTTCTTTGTTGCGAGGGGGCTGTCCTTTGCATTACGGGGTGTTCAGCAGCATCCTTGGCCTCTACTCACTAGATTGCAATAGTACCTGCCCCAATCATGATAGCCACGAATGTGTCCAGACGATGTTTAATCCTTCCTCTCCCCAGCAGGCGAGGGCAAAATTCGCTTTGGTTGAGAAGCACTGTTAGGCCTCTGCGGTTCTCCAAGTTAGTGTTTCTGTGTGTGGGTTAGAGCCTGGGTGTGTGTTTATACACATACCCAAAAGTACTGTGCCCACGCTTAAAAGGGACAAAATAGTCTCAGGGGCATACGAAGAAAAAGAAAGTGATCCTTTCTGCAGTTCATCATACTCCCCACAGAAAGGAAACTTGTGAGTTGGTGTGGAGAGTGTTTCTATCTGCTTTTGCTGTGGGTACACAAACATAAATACCTATTTTTCTTAAATGGGACCTTGCTATGCATAATGTTTTGTAGCTTTACTTCTTTCACTTAATAGATGGTGAACATCTTTCTGTATCAGTGTGTATTGACCTCTTTGTTGTTGTTTTTGAAACAGAGTCTCACTTTTCACAGCAACCTCTAACTCTTGGGCTCAAGCAATTCTCTTGCCTCAGCCTCCCAAGTAGCTGGGACTACAGACACCCATCACAAGGTCCAGCTAGTTTTTTTAGAGATGAGTCTCACTCTAGCTCTGGCTGGTCTTGAACTTGTGAGCTCAGGCAATCCACCCTCCTTGGCCTCTCAAAGTGCTGGGATTACAAGCGTGAGCTACTGTACCCGGCCCCTGACCTCTTTTTTAAAAACTTTCAGTTATATGACTGATAAACGAATGTTCTCTTAAAATTTTTCAACAATAGGCCAGGTGCAATGACGCACACCTGTAATCCTAGCACTCTGGAAGGCTGAGGCAGGTGGATTGCCTGAGCTCAGGGCGTTCAAGACCAGCCTGAGCAAGAGCAAGACCTCATTTCTAAAAAAAAATAGATGTGCACCTGTAGTCCCAGCTACTTGGGATGCTAAGGCAAGAGGATTTCTTGAGCCCAAGAGATTGAGGTTTTTGTGAGCTATGATGCCATGGCACTCTACCAAGGGCAACAAAGTGAGACTCTATCTCAAAAAAAAAAAAAAGAAAAATAGAGGGTATGTAGAATAAGAAGTTAACTTAGTTTCTCTGAACTCTGTGTCAGTCAGGAAGAAAGAAATCCTACCGGCTATTTCTTCCCTCCTACCCCACTTTATTTGGTATAATTGACAAATAGTCAAGACTCGGATTATATCACACTATACAGTGTGATAATTTGATATATATATATTGTGTAATAATTACCACAATCAAATTAACATGTGCATCCTTGAACATAGTTACTGCATGCTTTTCTGTCTGGTGAGGACTTTTAAGATTTTTTTTTTTTTTTTGAGACAGAGTCTTACTTTGTCACCCTCAGTAGAGTGCCCTGGAGTCATATCTCACAGCAACCTCAAAATCTTGGGCTCAAGCAATTCTCTTGCCTCAGCCTCCCAAGTACCTGGAACTACAGGCACCCACCACAATGCCTAGCTATTTTAGAGACATGGTCTTGCTCTGGCTCAGGCTGGTCTCAAACCTGTGAGCTCAGGCTATCCACCCGCCTTGGCCTCCCAGAGGGCTAGAATTATAAGCATGAGCCACCACGCCTGGCTACGATGTATTCTTTTAGCAGATTTCAAGTCAACAATCCAATATTATTAACTGTAATCACCATGCTATACATTCCCAGAACTTAACCCATAACTGAAAGCTTATAACTTTTGACCAACATCTCCCCATTTCCCACACAGCTCACCCCCTGGCCACCATTATTCTGCTTTTGGCTGCTATGAGTTCAACTTTGAGATTGCTTTTATAAGTGAGATCATGCTGTCTGTTCTTTCTGCGTCTGGTTTATTTCACTTAATGTAATGTCCTCCGGGTTCATCCATGTTGTTGAGAATGGCAAGATTTCTTTCTGATTTAGGGCCGAATGATACTCTGTTGTGTGTGTTATACCATATTTCCTTTATCCATTCATCCATTGACAGACACGTACATTGTTTCTGTCCAAGTCTTGACTATTGTGAATAATGCTGCAGAGAGCATGGAAGTACAGATGCCTCTTCAAAATACTGATTTTATTTCCTTTGGTTTTATATCCAACGCTAGGTAACAGAAAACATAGGAAGTTGATCAAATAGATGTTGGACTGAGAAAGCAAAAATGGCACACTATGGGGACACAAAGATAACAGCTGCAGAAAACAGTCACCACCCCAGGGCTGGGGAGCTAGGGAGGGAGCTGAAGCTGTCAGAACCCAGTGCTTGGCTGGTCCCTACAGGGTACGGGTGAGACTTGGGGGTGAGGCTTGACGGTGATGGGTGGTGGCATTGGAAGTGGTGGAGCCCAGAACCAGCGCCAAGCTGAGGAGCTTATACTGGGGGGATGCTGACAGAGATAGCAAGCAAATAGGAAGAGCAGGTGCCGACTTGTTTTTATTGTATATTAGGAGCTTGTGGTTAATTTGACAATTCATTCCTTAGGTGGTATGATATTTGAGTGTACTAAGACTTGATCAGAGAAATGAATAAATAATATTGCCTGGAGACGGGGCTGTGCTCGTGAGTGGGAAGCAAAGGAAATTCACAGGAGAATTGTGTTTTGTCGCTGGGCAGAGGGGTACATATGGGTGCTGGTTAGTAAGCTCCAAACCCACTTTGCTCTGCTCTGCTTTGGGTACTGAGGCTGGACTCCGCACACTACACATTTTCTTCATCAGCTGGCTTCTTGTTCAGGTTCCACTAGTCAGGCACTCAGGAGAGCACCTAAAAGGCAGAGGAAGAGGGAAGGGGTACCCTTTATCCTGGCATCAGAAGGGAGTTCCAGTCTCCAGCTTTTTTTTTTGGGGGGGGGGGGGCAGTCACAACAGCAGCCTTATCGTCACACCATGCCCCGCAGGAGGTACTAGCAGCAACCAGGCAGTGTCCCCTCAAAGGTCTGAGTTCAGCTCTTGCAACCTCTTCCTTAGTTCAGTAAAGCTGCTCCCTTCATTCTCCAGCCTTAAAGTCTTCATCCTGCTTCCTGTAGTTTTTATTTTTATGTTAGTTTAAGTTGCCTTTTTGCTCTTTCAGTCTACTGACATCTTCTTAACCAATTCTCCGTATTAAATTCTATGTTACAGGCTCGGCGCCTATAGCTCAGCAGCTAGGGCGCAAGCCACGTACACCAGAGCTGGTGGGTTCGAATCCAGCCCGAGCCTGCTAAACAACGACAAACTACAACCAAAAAAATAGCCAGGCTTTCTGGCAGGTGCCGATGGTCCCAGCTACTTGGGAGGCTGAGGCAAGAGAATGGCTTAAGCCCAAGAGTTTGAGGTGCTACATCACAGCCACAGCACTCTACCCTACTGTCTCAAAAAATAAATAAATAAATAAATAAATAAATAAATTCTGTGTTATAATATGTAATGTGGTATCTTTTTTCCTGAATTAGCCCTAACTACCAAATCCCTAACTTCTCCCCAGAGTGACTATGATCAGCATTTTTTTTTATTAAATCATAGCTGTGTACATTAATGTAATCCTGGGGTACCATGCGCTGATTTTATATACAAGTGGAAATATTTTCATCACACTGGTTAACATAGCCTTTCTGGCTTTTTCTTAGTTATCATATTAAAACATTTAGTCTAGGCGGCGCCTGTGGCTCAGTGAGTAGGGTGCCGGCCCCATATGCTGAGGGTGGCGGGTTTAAACCCAGCCCTGGCCAAACCGCAACAAAAAAAAATAGCCAGGCATTGTGGCAGGCGCCTGTAGTCCCAGCTACTCGGGAGGCTGAGGCAAGAGAATCGCTTAAGCCCAGGAGCTGGAGGTTGCTGTGAGCTCCAGCTCCGGCACTCTACCAAGGGCCATAAAGCGAGACTCTGTCTCTACAAAAAAAAAAAAAATTTAGTCTACATTTAGTAAGTTTCACGTGTACCCTTGTAAGATGTACCATGGTATGATCAGCATTTTAACATATCATGTGCCCACATTGTACATTAAATGCATGTTATATGTAACTAGGCAATATTTGGATTGAGTAGCAGTTGACTAGTTGACTTGATATTACCTTTTTATATATTTAAGACCTTGTAATTTTCTTTACATTTTTTTTTAATTTTTTTTTTTTTTTTTTTAAATTTCAACTTGCTTGTACATTTCTTTTTTGTTTTAAGTACTCTTTTTTGATGTTCATTTTCTTCTTCCTCTGCGATGCTCGGCTGGTTTTGATGCTCGGCTGTTTTTGATGTTAGTAGAGACGGGGTCTTACTCTGGCTCATTGCTGGTTATACTGGTCTCGAACCTCTGAGCTCAGGCAATCCACCCGCCTCGGCTTCCCACAGTGCTGGGACTACAGGCGTGAGCCACCACGCCCGGCCTTCTTTACGTATTTTTATAGCTAATACCTTATTCCTTTCCTCATATCTTACACTTTTTTTTTTTTTAAGACAGAGGCTCACTTTCTCGCCTTTAGTAGAATGCCCTATCTTCAAAGCTCACATCAACCTCGAACTCTTGGGCTCAAGTGATTCTCTTGCCTCGGCCTCCCAAGTAGCTGGGACTACAGGCGCCCACCACAACGCCCAGCTGTTTTTAGAGACAGGGTCTTGGTCTTGCTCAGGCTGGTCTTGAACTCCTAAGCTCAAGCAATCCACCCACCTCGGCCTCCTAGAGTGCAGGCATGCACCACTGCACCCGGCCTTATATTTTACACATTTTTTAAATAAATCTTATTTTATAATACTTTGAGATTTGCAGAAAAGTTGCAGAAGATAGTACAGAAAGTTCCCTACATGCCCCCACTGCATATCCCCTAATGTTAGCATCTCATATTAATATGGTACATTCGGTCATAACCAATGGAACAATATTGTTTGATACGTTATTATTAACCAAAGTCCATACCTTATTCATTGTTCTTAGTTTTTACCTTATGTCTGTTTTTTATTCCAGAATCCCATCCAAGGTGCCCCATTACATTTGGAAGTCATATCTCAGGTTCCTTGTGGCTATGACACTTTTTCAGGTTTTTCTTGGTTTTGGTACCTTTTGATTATTTTGAGGAGTAATGATCAAGTGTTTTATAGAATGTCTTTCTATTAAACTTTGGTGTTGGCTTGGTGCCTATAGCTCAAGTGGCTAAGGCGTCAACCACATACACCAAAGCTGTTGGGTTCGAATCCAGCCAGGCCTGCCAAACAACAATGACAACTACAACCAAAAAATAGCTGGGCGTTGTGGTGGATGCCTATAATCCTAGCTACTTGGAAGCCTGGGGCAAGAGAATCGCTTAAGCCCAGGAGCTGGAGGTTGCTGTGAGCTGTGTTGCTATGGCACTCTACCCAGGGCGACAGCTTGAGGCTCTGTCTCCAAAAAGAAAACAACAATAACAACAAAAATCTTTGGTGTTTTTCTTATAAACAGACTGGGGTTATATATACACATATGCATGTATGTTAAGGCCCAGGAAAATTTTGCTCTGGTTCTGTAGTAGTGCCTAATAGCTAAAATAGCCTGTGTGAACACAAATAGACCCAAAGTTGGAACAAGGTGTGTGTCTGCTTGGATAGGTGGTATATAATCTGCAGCTTCTGTCTTTGCCAAGTGCTGTGTCTTGGCAGTCTTTGTGTATGTGTGTGCATGTGTATATGCACACCTTTGAAAAGGCTGCAAAGTATTCAATTACCGGAATATACCATATTTATTTTGCTTCCCATTACTGTGCCCAAGTATGAGTGCATCTGTAGGAATTCCTAAAAGGAATTGCCTGATTCTCGACTTGATAGGCATTGCCAAGTTGCCCCAGAAAGCTTAAACCAGATCAACAAAGTGGAAAGGGTTTGTTTCATGATCAAATAATGAATCTTAAGAGTAGTGTTCCTCACAGAGACAGAATGTTCCAGCAATTCTCCTTCAGAGACATTTTTAGCAAGTCCCTGGACCATCAATGAATAAACTAGAAGCAGAAAACCAGAAACTCTATTCTCTACCAAAGAAAATTTGGGGGGCTTTTTAGTGACCCTTCAGGTTTGTCTCTATGATCACTTGACTTGAGGATTTTTTTCTTTTTTTATTGGATGAAAGTGCCAGTTGAACATCAGTGGTCAAAAAGGTCTTTTTCTTTTTAAGAAATTAATCATAGCACGGGTATTTTAAATTTTGACTTCATAATATCAAGTAATATTAAAATTTCCTAGAGAAATACGGCGGGTGGCCCTGTGGCTCAAAGGAGTAAGGCGCCAGCCCCATATGCCAGAGGTGGTGGGTTCAAACCCAGCCCCAGCCAAAAACTGCAAAAAAAAAAAAAAAAAAAAAAAAAAAATTTTTGATGAGGGGGGGGCGCCCAAAATAATTGGTTTTTGTGCTTTCCCAATCAAAAAGACCTGGTGGTTTAAACCATGGCCCAGGCCTGTAAAAAAAAAAACTA
>CAUYPK010075782.1:0-54817 GCA_963574355.1 Loris lydekkerianus
CATCTTACAAGGGTATAGGTGAAACTTAATAAATGTAGAATGTAAATGTCTTAACAGAATAACTAAGAAAATGCCAGGAAGGCTATGTTAACCAGTGTGATGAAAATGTGTGAAACGGTCTATAAAACCAGTGTATGGTGCTCCATGATCGCATTAATGTACACAGCTATGATTTAATAAAATAAATAAATAAATAAATAAAATTCAACACACATTCATGACAACACTCTCAGAAAAATATAAATAAAGAGAAACTTAACCTGATAAAGAGCATTTACACTAAACTTAACACCTTATAACATAATGACTAGAGATTGGTACATAGACACCATGGAATACTATTCAGCAACAAAAATGGTCCAAGTGTAGATACATAAAATTACTTGGATAAAACTTTAGAGAATTATACTGAGTATAAAAAAATCAGACCCCCAAAGGTTATATACTGAATGATTCCATTTGTATAATATACTTGAAATGATGAAATTATAGAAATGAAGAACAGATTATTGGTTGCCGAGGGTTAAGGTGGGAGTTAGGGTTGTGGCTATAATAGGAAGGATCTGTGTGGTGATGGAAAGTATTTTGTATCATAACTGTATCAATGCAAATAGGCTGGTGTTGATATCCCACTGTAATTTTGCAATATGTTACCATTGGTTAAATTTGGTAAAGGGTACCTGGAATCTGTCTGTATGATTTCTTATATAACTGCATGTAAATCTATAATTATCTTCAAACCAAGTGTTTAAAGAAAAGAAGAAATCTAAGGAAATGGAAGACATGGATGCAAGAAGAAGTTGACACAATTCAACAATATAATAAAAAGAACTCCTCGGATGATAGATATTTAGTAGGTATGGAAATAAGTTAGTCCACATTAAAACAGGGAGTAGAGAAATTCCTGCAGAATATCTGTGAGAAGAAAATGATATGCTTTCAACCATCAGAGGGGTGAAGACACTGGGCGATCTTGGTGATGCAGTGGAAGTATATCATTTTATTATTGTGTATATATGCTTGAAAAGTGCTCCTCCTGTTTCTACTCCTCTGAGGTTTTGATAATTACTTTCTCCTTTGAGCAGAAATTTTAATTATTTTATTTTTTTAAATTTGTATGAGAGAGGACACCCAGAAAAAGTAAGGCCTAAGATAACAGAGGTCTTCTTAAGGAGACCCCAAGGATACATCTTCAAGGTCTTCCCCATCCTGATTGAGTTCTTAGGAATTTGTAGAAACTTAACTTCTTGGGACCTGGAAACTAATGCTTGCTTCTGCTTCTGTGAAAGCCCGTGGTTCTATAAAAGCCTGAGCCAGCTTCTCTGGCTTGATTCAAACTGACCAATGAGAAAAGTACCTGTGGGCGGGAACTTTTAGATTGGGGATTAAAAAAAGCCGAGCTCGGCTCGCAGCACGGCCATCTTGAATTCTTCCGTGCCATCGCTCCGCAGGTAAACCATGTTTGGGTATCTGCTCTCCCGTTGGGCCTCATCTTCCTGCAACATGTATACATAAAATTCATTCTTTTCTGCATACAGTTCTGTGAATTTTGACAAAGGCATAGAATTGTGCAACCAATACTACAATCAAGATACAGAACAATTCTCTTTCAGCCCCCCCAAAAAAACACTTCTCGTGTAGAACCTCAGAAGTCAACCTCCTTCACTCTCCCCACCCCCATGCCATTATTCTCTGTTCCAGTAGTTTTGCTTATTCCAGACTGGCATAAAAACAGAATCTATTATATGTAGTCTTTAAAAAATTGTGATAAAATACAAGTAACATGAAATTTGCCATTTTTAACCACTGGTTTGTCTTCATTTAAGATTCATCCATGTTGGCTAGGCACCTGTGGCTCAAGCGGCTAAGGCACCAGCCACATACACCTGAGCTGGTGGGTTAGAATCCAGCCCGATCCTGCCAAACAACAATGACGGCTGCAACCAAAAAATAGCCAGGCCTTGTGGCGGGCGCCTGTAGTCCCAGCTACTTGGGAGGTGGAGGCAGGAGACTCACTTGAGCCCAGGAGTTGGAGGTTGCTGTGAGCTATGATGCCACAGCACTCTATCCAGGGCAACAGCTTGAGGCTCTGTCTCTAAAAAAAAAAATTTATCCGTGTTATTGCATGTAACAGTATTTTCCCCTTTTTATTGCTGAATAATGTTTCATTGTATGACTGTCTACTCATCAGTTGAAGAACATTTTAATCGTCTCTAGTAAAAAGCTGCTATAAACATTTATTATGGATTTTTGTGTGAATAGCAGTTTTCATTTCTTGTAGGTATAATAATACACTAGAACCTCTGTAAGTTGACCTGCCAAAGGACTGTAACAAACTGGTCAACATAAGGAACTTCCATTGAGTGCATGTGCACATGTCTGGTCTGGTCTATGAAAATTAAGACAACTTAAGGAGGTGGTTGGTATAGAGAGGTGGTCGACTATGGAGGTTCTACTGTTCTTAGAAATGGGATATTTGGTTCATATGCTAAATGTGCATTTTAATTTATAAAAAACTGCCAAACTGTTTTCCAAAGTAACTGTATCATTTGGCGTTCCTACCAGCTATTTGTGAGAGTTCTGTTGTACTGAATCCTTTCCTGGGTTAGGTATTGTTATCTTTTCATGGGTTTATTTACCATCCATGTATCTTCTTTGGTGAAGTTCAAACCTTTTGGTCATTTTTTAAAGTTGAGTTGGTTTCTGATGAGTTTCCAAGATTTTTTTTTTTTTAACTTTTGAAACACTTTCAATTTGGGATGGAGAAGAAATTATTCATTTGGGTGGTGTCTGTGGCTCAGTGAGTAGGGTGCCGGCCCCATATACTGAGGATGACAGTTTTGAACCTGACCCCAGCCAAACTGCAACAAAAAAATAGCTGGGCTTTGTGATAGGCCACCACACCTGGCCTTATTTCAGGCTGGGATGTCATAAGTTCTGCCACCTTTTGCTCTTGTAGGGTTTTTTGTTTGTGGGTTGTTTTTTTTGTTTTTTTTTTTGCAGTTTGTGGCTGGAGCTGGGTTTTAACCTGCCATCTCTGGCATATGGGGCCGGTGCCCTAGTCCTTTGACCACAGGCGCCACCCCGTGTTTTGTGTGTGTGTGTGGCGATACCAGGGAACGAACTCAGGGCCTCATATTGTTTGTGGGTTGTTGTTGTTTTGAGACAGAGTCTCACTTTGTTGCTCTCAGTAGAGTGCTGTGGCATCACGGCTCACAGCAACGTCCAGCTCTTGGGCTTAGGCAATTCTCTTGCCTCAGCCCCCGAGTAGCTGGGATTACAGGTTCCCACCATAACACCTGGCTATTTGTTGTTGTTGTTGTTGTTGCAGTTTGGCCAGGGCCAGGTTTGAGGTTTGAACCTGCCACCCTCTGTATATGGGGCCAGCGCCCTACTCACTGAGCAGGCACCGCCCTTGGTGGGTTTTTTAAATCATTGTTGTCGTTGTTGTTTTTGAGACAGAGTCTCTGTTGCCCTGGGCAAAGTGCCATGGCATCATGGCTCACAGCAACCTCAAACTCTTGGGCTCAAGTGATCCTCTTGCCTCAGGCTATAGAGTAGCTGGGACTACAGGTGCCCACCACGACACCAGACTAGTTTTTCTACTTTTGGTAGAGACAAGGTCTTGGTCTTGCTCAGGTTGGTCTTAAACTCCCGAGGTCAAGCAAACTACCTGCCTCAGCCTCCTGAAGTGCTAGGATTATAGGCGTGAGCCACTACACTGGGCTGCTTTGTGTTTTAAAGCATAAAAGGGTCTACCTTTAACCAACATTACAGAATTTCTGTAATCCAGATATTCACCGGAAAAATTATTTTTCTATTAATTGGCTACTGACAAGCCCTTGCCAAAAGCTTAGTTGATATGATTGTCCAAAGGGTCAAAGGAATGTGCTAACCACTCATTCCTCTTGAATTTAAAAGCCCTGTCCCTGAATCAGGGATTATCTAAAAGCTGCATGCTTAGACAATGTGAGTTTATGATTCAGTGTTGTGAACTTGGATTTTATCTATGGTCCATATTAGAAACAGCCCTTGTGTACTCTGTTAAACTGCTGATAAAGAATTTGTCCAGCCAGGTGCAGTGGCTCACACCTGTAATCCTAGCACTCTGGGAGGCGGAGGTAGGTGGCTTTGTTGAGCTCACAAGTTGGAAACCAACCTGAGCAAGAGCAAGACCCCCATCTCTAAAAATAGCTGGGCATTGTAGTGGGTGCTTATAGTCCCAGCTACTTGGGAGGCTGAGGCAAGAGAATCGCTTGAGCCCAAGAGTTTGAGGTTTCTGTGAGCTGTGGCACTACAGCACTCTACCAAAGGAGACATAGCGAGACTCTGTCTCAAAAAAAAAAAAAAAGAAAAAGAAAATTCCTCTCAGAGTTTAGTGCTAGAAAAACTTCCTTTCTCATGACAGATATACAACTTTCCTATGTTTATACGATGAGAACTATGACATTACCAATCTTTTTACATATTCTCTTGGCTGCTTAAAAACTCACAACTCTGTTGAATAGTTACACGAACTACTGTTAGCCTTAACTGTCTTTTAACTCTTCATGCTTTGTTATTGTGTATTTTTGAGTTTCTAGTTTTATGGGCAGAGCCCGTAGCTCAGTGAGTATAGTGCAGGCCCCATATACCGAGACTGGTGGGTTTGAACATGGCCCAGGCCAGCTAAAACAATGGCAACTGCAAGAACAACAAAAAAATATAGCTGGTCACTGTGGCGGGCGCCTGTAGTCCCAGTTACTTGGGAGGTTGAAGCAAGAGAATCCCTTAAGTCCAAGAGTTTGAAGTTGCTGTGAGCTGTGACGCCATGGCACTCTACCTAGAGTGATGTTTTGAGACTCAAAAAAAAAAGTTTTATATAAAGTCCTTTTTTTATTTTTTATTTTTTTTAGAGACAGAGTCTCACTTTGTCACCCTCCATAGAGCCATGGTGTCACAGCTCATAGCAACCTCCAGCTCTTGGGCTTAGGTGATTCTCTTGCCTCAGCCTCCAGAGTAGCTGGGACTATAGGCTCTGCCACAACGTTGGGCTCTTTTTTTGTTGCAGTTTGGCCGGGGCTGGGTTCCAACCCACTACCCTCGGTGTATAGGGCCAGCGCCCTACTCACTGAGCCACAGGCACCACCCTATATAAAGTCCTTTATTGAGAGGGTGGTGTTCCAGTTCGTTCTAGTTAGTATTGCCAGTGCCAAACTTAGTGGCATGAAATCACCACCACCTCCTATGCCTGTTGATCTGTAGGTCAGGAGTTCTGAAATGGCACGGTGAGGTCTGCTTTTCTCGGCTTCTCCATGTCTAGGGCCTCATCTGGTCATTAATATCTAGGAGCTGGAACTGCGCAGGGAGCATTCCAAGATGGCTTCTTCATTTACACGGCTTAGCTGGGCTTAGGCTCAACTTGGTACTTGCAGGATACCTCTACATGGCCTCTCCCTGTGGCATGGCTTTTCACTGCATGGTGGCTGGATTCCAAGAGAGAAAAAACCCACTCGGAATGTCCCAAGGGCCAGCATTCCAAGAGAACTAGGTGGAAGGTGCGTGGTTAGCCTTAGCCTTGGAAGTCACAGAGCAGCACTTCTGCCATACTCTGCAGAGGGTTCCAATCTTTTCCCCCTCTGCTTCACATTGGAAAACTAAGAGTTGTCTTAGGCCAGACATTAAATACATAAACACTAACAAAAGCTGATTAGCAAAAAACGTCTGTGCCTACTTTTCATGATATACAGCACCACAGATGAGCAGGAAAAAAGTCTCAAAAAATCAGCATGTAGGACTACAGGTACTGATACGATGCCTGGCTAATTTTTCTAGTTTTAGTAGAGATAGGATTTCACTCTTGATCAGGCTGGTCTGGAACTCCTGAGCTCAAGTGATCCTCCCAGAGTGCTAGGATTACAGGCATGAGCCACCATGTCCCGCCATGATAGAAACTTTTGAAAGAAAAAATACAGTAGTGTTCACCTTAATAGTAGATATAGCAAGAATCACGGAGAGGGAGAAAAAGAGAATGAATCCTATGGTGTTGGACTGGAGTAGAGCTATTTCTCTCTCACTCTCTTCTCCCCTCTCTCTACCCCGCCCTATATCATTCACTCTGTCTATGAAAATATCCACTGAAAGGGCCTGAAAGGAGCAACACTTAAAAAGCAATCAGCACACCTAGCACCCGGATCTCACTTTCTAAATAACTGTGCTCCACTAAGCAGAACCAGCAGGACTCCTTGGAGAAGTATTGATTTCCAGGGCTGGGACAGGAAAAAAGGACTAGATGGACGTGGAACATCTGGTGTCAGAAAGGAAACATTCAAAAGAATATAGGGACCTGGCAAATGGACTCAAAGATGGCTTGAATGGGCTCAACAGTTTAGACATCAAAATAAACGACAGCAACAAATTGAACTCAATGAATAAAATAGCTAATCATACATGCACAGGATACAAAATAAATAAACAGCACATAATATATAAATAAATAAACAGTGCAGGCTCAGTGACTCATACCTATAATCCCAGCATACTAAGAGGTTGAGGTGGGAGGATCGTTTGAGCTCAGAAACTCACAGCATCAGCAAGAGAGAGAGACACTGTCTCTACTAAAAGTGGCAGCATCATGGCCTGTGTGCAAGTAGTGGGCAAATACTGGGCAAGTAGTCCCACGTACTTGAGAGACTGAAGGAGCATCACTTTAGCCCAGGAGTTTGAAGGTGCAGTGAACTGTGATGATACCACTGTACTCTACCCAGGGCAGCAGAACAAGACTCTATCTTTAACTAAAAAAAAAAGATTGGCTGAGCTCAGCTGCTCATGCCTATAATCCTAGCACTCTGGGAGGCCACAGGTGGGTGGATTTCTTGGGTTTAGGAATTCAAGACCAGCCTGAGCAAGAGCAAGACTCTGTCTCTACTAAAAATGTAAAAACTAGGGAAGCGTTGTGGCGGGTGCCTGTAGTTCCAGCTCCCCTGGGTGGCTGAGGCAAAAGAATCGTTTGAGCTCAGGATTTTGAGGTTGCTCTGAGCTGCAACGCCATAGCGCTCTACTGAGGGCGACAAAGTGAGACTCTGTCTCAAAACCAAACCAAAAAAACCCAAACAAAACAAAAGTATTAACAGATCCAGATGCTCTCATTTTTTTATTGTATATTGCGTCAGCAAAATTTCTGTGCTAAAGCTACTATTTTAAGTGACCCTTTGCAGAAAGTTACAGGAATTGTTAACTATATTCTGCAGATGAAATACAGCATCATCACTTTTGTAACATGCTAAAGTTGCATGATGAGATACTTGGCGTGTGGATTTCCCACGTCATTCTAAAGTGGGTTGGCTATGGCAGGGACAGGTGTTAGTCAAAATTGTATCTCTGTGGGAACAGATAGTTACATTTTGTGAAGAATAGAATCAGTAATGTGAATGATTGAAAGATTTCTATAGGAATGCAGCATTTCTATAGGATATTGTGTCAAATCAAAATGACTTGAATATTTCTTCATAAAGTAAAACTAAGTGTATATGTAATATGTGGTAAAAAAGAAAAATCCAAGGCATTTCAAAAAGCTATCTTTATTCAAAATATTTTTTCTTCAAAAGGAAATTTTCCCAGTTGACAAAGGTCATTGATGAGCAGGATGATATATGTGAATCACTTGAAGAATATGCAACTGCTATTAATAGGCAAATACAATGAAAAGTTCACTGACTTTGAGAATCGTGACATCATACTCAAATTAGCATTTCAGCCTCACCTAGTTGATATCACCAAAGCACCTAAAAAACTACAGATAAATTGACCTATCAGTAGATCAATGGTTCTCAACCTGTGGGTCGCGACCCCTTTGTAACAATGAAAATACATCGCAGGAGTTGATATTTTAAAGTCATTGTTTGATGCCAAGAAAGATCCAGTTGGAACAATACAGTAGATACCCACGCCTTCACCAACGTGCCCGAAAAATGCTTTCTTGCTTTTCAGCCACTTATTGCTGCAAATCTAATTTCTCCTACCTGACCCAAATCAAGATGCCCTCAAGGTTACAAATGACCAAAAAAAAAAAAAGTTACAAATGACTGATACCCATCTTGAGGATCAACTGAAACTGTGGACCTCCATCCTGCAACCAAATATTCAAATGCTTCCCAACAAAAATCAGACACAACTAAGCCATTGAAAGGTTTGTGAACTTTAAAATTCACAAATAGTTTTCATTTTTTTGGAATTATTAAGTTCATAGTAGTTAGATTTTTACAAAATAATGTAATTTTTTTTTTTTGAAACAGAGTCTCACTTTGTCACGCTCGGTACAGTGCTGTGGTGTCATTGCTCACAGCAACTTCAAACTCTTGGGCTCAAGCAATTCTCTTGCCTCAGCCTCCCAAGTAGCTAGGACTACAGGCACCCACCACAATACCCAGCTATTTTTAGAGATGGGGTCTCGCTCAGGCTTAGGTTGGTTTCAAATCTGCAAGCTTAGGGCAGTCCACCGGCCTCAGCCTCCCAGAGTGCTAGGATTACAGGCATGAATCACTGTGCCCGGCCCCTGCAAATTTTCTGCCTGCCATGATTTTCTTGGTAGAGGAGACACGTAGGTCAACCTTCCTGGCCTTTCCAGGGCCCCTTCTTAGGGAACTTGTTCCCCATACCACCACCCAGGACAGTCAGAGCCTTCCAGCTGTCTGACCCAGGTGGTGGCCATGTGAGCTAAGAGAATACATCCTTTGCTGGGCAGAAACTTAGGGGTTTTTCTTTGGATTTTTTTTTTTTTTTGAGACAGAGTCTTGCTCTGTCACCCTGGTTAGAGTACTGTAGTGTCATCGTAACTCACAGCAACCTCAAACTCATAGGCTTAAGAGATCCTCTTGCCTCAGCCTCCTGAGTAGTCGCAGACCGGTGTCCTTCAGAAAGCTTGGCTAGTTGTTTTTGTTTTGTTTTTTTTATATTTAGTAGAGATACAGTTTCACTCTTGCTCAGGCTAGTCTTGAACTTCTGAGCTCAAGCAATCCATCAACCGTGCTGGGATTACACGTGTGAGCCACTGCACCCAGCCTCCTTTGGAACATTTTAACTGAAGGATGGGGCAGTGGTCAGGTCAGGGCTTGGGCAGTCATTTGGAACTGATGACTGGGGAGAGGAAAGCCAGTCTTCTGAGAAGGGATGGGGAACCCCATGCAGGCTTGGAGAGAAGTGGACAAGAAGTATGATTTGGCTGGGCGAGATGGCTCATGCCTATAATCCTAGCGCTCTGGGAGGCAGAAGCAGTGGATTGCCTGAGCTCACGAGTTGGAGACCAGCCTGACCAAAATTGAGACCCCATCTCTAAAAATAGTCGGGTGTTGTGGCAGGCGTCTATAGTCCCAGCTATTCAGGAGGCTGAGGCAAGAGAATCGCTTGAGCCCAAGAGTTTGAGGTTACTGTGAGCTATGATGCTACAGAACTCTACCAAGGGCAAAAAAGTAAGACTCTGTATCCAGAAAAAAAAAAAAAAAGAAAAAGAAAAAGAAGCATGGTTAACCAAACCAGGGAGCAGGCTCAGCCCTCACTTTCTATTTGCAGGTGATCTGCTGACTTCCTTTCCTAGAATGTTCATAAACTTACTCATTTTAATTAGATACAAATCCTCTTAAAACTATCCTCAAACTTTAATTTGCATCATTATCTTCTAAGATAATGTTCTTGGTCCTGTGACCGCACTCTAAGAACCAATGCTGAGTGTCTGTTCCTTGAAGGCAAAAGTGCCCTGACCAAGACAGGTGCTCTGGATTCCCTGCATGATGTCAGCTGAATTGTAGGTCCCTGGAAAAGCTGAAATCTCAGCTCCCTCCTGTGTTCACTATTAGAGCCCGTCCAGCTGGACTTAACTAACTCTTTTGCCACTGCCTGTGAATTCACAGTTGTACTGAGAATACACTGAGGACACAGTGTTGCAGGGGGATGCTCCTAGCCCATCCCACCTGGCATCAAGTGTTCAAAGCAGTGGTTTGAGCTCCCAGCATCTCACCAGGATCATGGGTCATGTGCCTTCAGATTTTGCCTGTAGTTCTCACATTCAGGTCTTAGGCACCCTTCTTTGAAGGCAAGCCAAGTGATCATCTTTCTCCTGGCCAGATTTTTCCAGTGACTTCCCTGAAAAAACTTCATAAACTGCTCAGTGCCTGGAATTCAAGCAGCTAAGGCGCCAGCCACATATACCAGAGCTGGCGGGTTCAAATCCAGCCTGGACCTGCCAAACAACAATGACAACTACAACCAAAAAATAGCCAGGCATTGTGGCGGGCGCCTGTAGTCCCAGCTACTAGGGAGGCTGAGGCAAGAGAATTGCTTAAGCCCAGGAGTTGGAGGTTGCCGTGAGCTATGACGCCATAGCACTCTACGCAGGGCCACAGCTTGAGGCTCTGTCTCAAAAACAAACAACAAAAAATTCATACACATTTGCTGTGCCTCCTCCACTGATCCTCATGCATACCAGACGTGTTTAAATCCTACTGATGCTCACATTGATGCAAAACAGGGACCTCTTCTACCTCCATCATCCCTAAATAGATCACCTGTCCCATCCAACATTCTAGATCACAGTTGGGCAAACTAACTGTAAAGGTCCAGATAGTAAATATTTTAGGCTTTGCAGATAAAAGGTGTCTAGAACAACCTCTCAACTTTGCCATTACTTGCATATATAACATGGAAAGGAATGGATTGCCTGTGTTCCAATAAAACTTTATTCATACACACACACACACACACACACACACACACACACACACACACACACACACACACAAAATTGACAGCAAGCAGGATTTGGCCTAACCCCTATTCTACCTAGTAATTTTTTTTTTTTCTCGTCTTAAATGAAGTTAACGAGTCTTCAAACAGATGGAAAGTGTACTGTTAGCAGTTCTACATTGTTATGGGGAATCTTTTCAAAATTTATAGGCTATAAATATTTTTCTCAAGAGCAGGCAGTGAGCCCAGCTAATCTTAAATAAACGCAGCCTCAACATTTATATAATAAAAATGTAAAATTATATCAATACATTGCTGAAACTGAACCAACTTCCTGTCTTCAAAAGAGAAATATTTGAAACTGTTGTTTAAGCAGAAATAATTTTTATAACAAAAATATGCACATATGTTTTAAAGGTTTATATTAAAAAATGGAATGCCAAGACAACAGAAATGAAAGTCAGGATTAGCTATATAGCTTAGTATCCACTCATTTATTCTCTCTTGCTTTTAGTTTTTATATATAAAAAAGTAAAAACAGCAAAACAACACACAATCCGAACAACACTGACCCATATACACAGACCTGGAACATAACCACTTTAACATAAAACCCAATTCAGTTCCAAAAAGCAGAAAGTTTCCCACTTCTTAAAAAAGGTATTAGTTGCTTGTTATTTTTATGGTCAAGATGATTTCCAACTTTGGCTTCTCTTTTTTTTTTTAACAGAAGTTTGACAAGTGCCTCTGTAAGATGAACTAATCCACTTGGAAACTTGGCAGTCAAAGATAAAGTCAGTTTGTATTTTTCTTCTAAGAGTTGTTGGAAAGTGTACAACCATAGAGCTCAGAGCTTAGAATGGTCATGGCTCCTGTGATTTTTGTGTGGTCTATTTTGCTTTTTTCTTATGTTGCAGCCCAAATTACCCATTCACCAAGCAGTGCTTTGTCTTCTTTGGCAAAATTGGGATACTATGCCCAGAAACCATCTCATAATAAAGAAATGGTTCATTCTAACACCATGGGATAAAGAAGTGGGAAAACAGGGTGGCGCCTGTGGCTCAAGGAGTATTGGAGGTGGTGGGTTGAAACCCGGCCCTGGCCAAAAAGAACTGCAAAAAAAAAAAAAAAAAAAAAAGTGGGAAAACAAGTTTTATGGAAGCGTCTGCTTAGAGCGCTATTTAATAGTTCTCTAGGCTCCAGGCCTGTAGCTCAAGCAGCTAAGGCGCCAGCCACATACACCAAAGCCGGCAGGTTCAAATCCAGCCTTGATGTACCAAACAACAACAACAACAAAATAGCCCAGCATTGTGGCAGGTGCCTATAGTACCAGCTACTTGGGAGTTGGAGGTTGCTATGAGCTGTGACGCCACAGCACTCTACCCAGGGCAACAGCTTGAGGCGCTGTCTTAAAAAAAAAAAAAATCTGTGTAACCGGTTTCTTGTACCCTCAATGAATCCTCAACAATTAAAAAAAAACAAATTCAAAAAATTTGTGTAAAATTTCGTATAAAATTCTTCATTAGAATTAGAATAACAGTTAACTACAATTATGAAGGATCATTAACTCATTCCTGTGAGAAGATCAATCTTTAATTCCCTGTTTTATTCATTCTAAGAAATTGGTTTTTATTTTTTTTTTCTGCAGTTATTGACCAGGGTTGGGTTTGAACCCACCACTTCCAGCATATGGGGCCAGTACCCTACTCTGTTGAGCCACAGGCGCCGCCCCATTCTAAAGAAATTGTTATAACCATTTTGTCCTTAGCCATTCTAAAATTTGCAGTTATCTAATTCAGGTGAGCTTCAAATTCAGGAAGATGCAGAAAATAGTAAAATTACTTTTTTTTTTTTTTTGGTTCATTTTGAGACAGTCTTAAAAAACAGTATCTGTTGCCTGCAGCTGGAGTGCCGTGGCACCAGCCTAGCTCACAGCAACCTCAAACTCCTGGGTTCAAGCAATCCTCCTGCCTCAGCCTCTCAAGTAGCTGGGACTGCAGGCATCACCGCAAAAGCCTGGCTAATTTTTCTATTTTTAGTAGAGACATGTCTCATTCTTGCTCAGGCTGGTCTCTGAACTCCTGAGCTCAGGTGATCCTCTGGCCTCTGCTTCCCAGAGTGCTGGGATTACAGATGTGAGCCACCATGCCTGGCCATTACATTTGTTTCTGAGGGCAAAATGAAGAAGAAAAGAACAAAAGACGTCCCTTTTTTTTTTTTTTTTTTTTTTTGAGACAGAGTCTTACTTCGTCGCCCTTTGTAGGCTGCAGTGGGATCACAGCTCATAGCATCCTCAAACTCTTGGGATCAAGCAATTCTCTTGTCTCGGCCTCCCGAGTAGCTGGGACTACAGGTGCCTGCCACAAAGTCTGGCTGTATTTTAGAGATGGGGTCTCCACTCTTGCTCAGACTGGTCTCCAACCCATGAGCTCAGGCAATCCAACTGCCTGGGCCTCCCAGAGTGCTAGAATTATAGGCATGAGCCACTGCGCCAGTCAGAAAAGACTTCTTGAATCTAGCTGAGGCCATTCCTATTGTAAACTTGTCAGTAGGTGTCTCAATCTGACTTTGTATAGATCAAAACAAAAATTTAGCTTGAGACTTATTTCCTATTTACCCCCAGGTTGATGTAGCAAAAGTTAAAGATGATTTGCATTTTTGATGGCTCTAAATTAATTTTAATCCAAACTCAATAAATATGTTATTAAAAACCAGAAACATTGCTCCTAGGTATATTTAGATTATAAAGTGACTAATCTGTTTTATTACCAACTGTTATTTATTATAGCAGACCTTTAAATAAAACTAGCTTTTGCAGTAGACTGATTAAGATCCATTGAGTCAAGAAATATCCAAAATAGGGTGGTGCCTGTGGCTCAAGGAGTATGGTGCTGGCCTCATATACCAGGAGTGGTGGATTCAAGCCCGGCCCCAGCCAGCCAAAACTGCAAAAAAAAAAAAAAAAGAAAGACAGAAAGAAAGAAATATCTAAAATACGTTTTTACTTAATATCATAATATTATATGAGATGCTGACTTAAAAAATATGTGATTTTCTGTTTCAAATAAGATTGTCCTTGTTAAATTCCTGAATCATGCCCAATTTATATTTCAAAAATCAGAGAGATTGAAAAAAGTAATTCCAAGGTAATGTTTTTATATTCTTTACTTTTAAAAATTTTATACTTTGGGTGGCACCCATAGCTCAGTGGGTAAGGGTGCCAGCCACATACACCGGGGCTGGCAGGTTGGAACCTGGCCTGGGCCAGCTAAAACAGCAATGACAACTACAACAAAAAAATAGCCAGCTGTTGTGGAGGGTGACTGTAGTCCCAGCTACTTGGGAGGCTGAGGCAAGAGAATCACTTAAGCCCAAGAGTCTGAGGTTGCTGTGAGCTGTGATGCCACAAAACTCTACCTAGGGCGACAGCTTGAGACTCTGTCTCAAAAAAAAAAAGAAAAAGTTTTTTATTTTTTGAAAGTATTTTTCCAAATGAATATTCCTAAAGTAAAAAAAATAAAAAATAAAAATAAATTTAGGATACATTAAAATCACCTGATACATATTAAATAAGAGGACAATAAAAAAAAAATGTTTTCTGAGATAAAAATCTCACTCTGTTGACCCAGGCTAGAGTGCCATGGCACCATAGCCCACTGCAACCTCAAACTCCTGGGTTCAAACGATCTTGCCTCAATCTTCCAAGTAGCTGGGTCTATAGGTGCCCATCACAATGCCTGGCTAATTTTTCTACTTTTGGTAGAGATAGGGTCTCGCTCTTGCTCAGGCTGGTCTTGAACTCCTGAGCTCAAACAATCCACCCTTCTGGGTCCCCCAGAGTGCTAGGATTACAGGGGTGAGCCACCGTGCCCAGCCTACAATGAAAATTTTGAGGCTTGGCGTGTGTAGCACATGGTTATGGCGCCGGCCACATATAGGCTGGCGGGTTGGAACCCAGCCCAGGCCAGCTAAACAACAATGACAACTGCAGCAAAAAAAAAATAGCCAGGCGTTGTGGTGGGCGCCTGTAGTCCCAGCTATTTGGGAGGCTGAGGCAAGAGAATCACTTAAGCCCAAGAGTTTGAGCTGTGATGCCACAGCACTCTACAGAGGGCGACTCTGAAAAAAAAAAATTGGGGGGTGGCGCCTGTGGCTCAGTGAGTAGAGCACCGGTCCCATATACCAAGGGTGGTGGGTTCAAACCCGCACCGGCCAAACTGCAACAAAAAATAGCTGGGCGTTGTGGCAGGCGCCTGTAGTCCTGTCCACTCAGGAGGCTGAGGCAAGAGAATTGCTTAAGTCCAGGAGTTGGAGATTGCTGAGAGCTGTGTGATGCCATAGCACTTTACCGAGGGCGATAAAGTGAGACTCTGTCTCTACAAAAAAGAAAAAACAATTTTTTTTAGAGTCTCACTTTGTTGCCCTCGGTAGAGTACCGTAGCGTCACAGCTCACAGCAACCTCCAACTCCTGGGTTTAGGAAGCTGGGATTACAGGCGAAAAAAAATTTTTCTTTAAATTTGCTTTGTATGTGCATATTGAATGGTGGTTCATGTTGTTTCAGATAGGTGTGGGTATTATAGGACAAAGAAATAAAATTAACTCTCCTATACTCAACATGTGATTTCCCCCTCCCTGTCTAAGCGTTGCAAAAATGCAGGCCATAATCAGTAGGCAGGCTTTATCATAAGACCAAAAAGCACTTTTGTCTTCTGTGCTTTGGTCTGATAGTTACCCAAAGAAACAAATGCTATGGGCTTTTCTGCCTGCCCAAACATGTTTGGTTGTTATCAACACTGGCCTGTCAGACCTTGTTTCTGATCCTTACCAGCTGCATGGGAACTAGAAACTAGTCTTTTCATCTCTGTAAAATGGAGTTAGACTAGACTTCTCCAAGGTCCCTTTCAAATCCTTTGATTTAATGGTCTTGTCCTACACTTACCTTGATTTCTGGGGTATTAACTAGATCACATGGCCAAGCCAAGACCCAATTCAGACGCAATGGGGCTCTTCCCCATCTGACATTGTATGCTAGATTTACATTCTGGAAAGTTTTTTTGTTGTCATTTTAATTTTATTTTTGATTAAAAAATAATAATTGTATATTTACATTGTTGGTTTTTTTTCAAAATTAAAAAAAAAGCCCTCTGATGTATATTTTCTAAAGACTGGGATATTCTGAAACATTTATAGTATTTTTACATAGTTGAATAAAACAGGTAAACACTATTAGCATCTGAAGACATTATGTTTGGAAAAGTCAAGAAATGTCAGAAACTGTGTAAATTGTTTGTAAGTAGTATCCCAAAGCTAGATGTTTACTGGATGGGAACAGGCTCTCAAACTGGGCTGGGTGCTTCACCCAAGCACTTAGGGCAGTGATTTTCAACCAGGGTGCTGCAGCAGACTGATGTGATATAAGGGGATCTGAGGTATGCAGAGAAAATGTTTAAAGATCAATAATTACCATCAAGTCAGGAACGAATTAACAAACTGTGGTATATGTACGCCATGGAATACTATTCAGCCATCAAAAAGATGGCAACTTCACATCTTTTGTATTAACCTGGATGGAGGTGAATTATTCTAAGTATCACAAGAATGGAAAAGCAAATATCCAACATACTCAATATTAATATGAAGCCAGTAGACCATCTAATTCATGCCCACATAGGAGAAAAACTCATTTCAATTCAAGTTGGAGGGAGGAGGGAAGGAGGGAGGAGGGAGGTTGGAGTGCTCCCATTGAATGGGCACAATGTAGGGGTATATGGCACACCTTTTGAGTACAGGACATAACTACAAGAAGGACTCTACCTGACAAATTCGAATATTGTGACTTGCATTAATCTGAAATAAGAAATAAATTAATAAAATCCACTTCTACAAAAACAAAGACCAATAATTAAATTATGTTTAAAGAAGTTCAAAGCACAGTAAATATATTCTTTTTTTACTCTTTTTTTAAATCAACATAATTTCAACATAAATCAACATAATTTCAGTGTGCGATGTTTAACTACAGTTACAAGTGTGCTATGAGATAGAAAAGGCTGAAAAACACTGCTCTGGGAGCACCCCATACCTGCGCTTGTACCTGCCCTTATGGTCACACCTAACACACTGTCTCATAACTGCTTAATTGCCAGTCTCCTAGATTACACACTGCAAGCTCCTTGAGGGCAGGGATTGCGCTGGGTTCACTGAAGGACTCCTAGTGCATGCACATAGTAAAGATGCCATAAATAACTGTTCGATAACTGCTGAATGAACGACCAGCTCTTTTTACTGATCTTCCAGGACAGCAGGAACAGGCAGGAGAAGCACCACAGGACACACCAGCCAGAGGCACCGTTACCAAGAGCCTTGTGTTTGGTGGCTGCTGGGTGGACATGGCTTCCTATCAAAGTATGGTTGATGGAATCCTCCAAAATTTCCACTCAATAATGTCCTTACAGTACGACATCCTGCACCCACCTGCTATGAGTAGTACCAAAGGATACATGATGTTTTGATGGGACCATTCTGTTAATCCAACTCTTACACATACCTCAGCAAAATGTGCAAACAGTGTATGAATCACAAGCCCCAAAGCACAAATATCATTCAAGAGAGGGAAAAAAAAAAATGAGTTGGTGTTGGCCATATTTTAAGAGGAAATTTTTCTGGCTAGATTTTATAAGAATTAGGTGGAATATCTACTGTGCAACTGCTTAGGACAGTGTTTAGTAAAGGATTAACAAAGCCTGTTCCCCTTCGGCATGAGAATCTGACCTTTGGTTAACTTTCTAGCTCTGTTCCCCTGGCAACCTAATAACCAGTCATATGTCAACTATGTTGCTAGGCAACATCACATATGGTACAAATGACCCCTGATTGGTAAACTGCATCTGGACTGGGAGAACTATAAATACCTGATAGGAAGCCACAGCTCTGGGCTTCCCTGAGTACAGTGACTCTTGGTACAGGCATGTGTTTTAATAGGGCGCCTGGAAGCTCTGTCTGTGGAGTTGTTATAAGAGATACAAGAAGCTTTGTTGTTGTTTTGGTTTTTTTTGTAGAGACAGAGTCTCACCTTACCGCCCTCAGTAGAGTGCCATGACGTCACAGGACTCACAGCAACCTCCCGCGATTCTCCTGCCTCAGCCTCCCCAGCAGCTGGGACTACAGGCGCCCGCCACAACGCCCGGCTATTTTTTTGTTGCAGTTTGGCCGGGGCTGGGTTTGAACCCGCCACCCTAGGTATATGGAGCTAGCGCCCTACTCACTGAGCCACAGGCACCGCCCACAAGAAGTTTTTAAGCCAGGCAGCTTCCACACTTTTCTGATGTGGCTCTGACTCCTTGCACCTGAGCTATATACCACTGAAAAGCTGCAGGGACTTCCACAGAAGAGTAACTGGTTCTGTGCTGGCAAGTTGTGCTTCCCATCCTATACCCCTAAGTGACTCTGCTGCCAAGTATGGCAATTTGTAAGTTTGAATGTCTCTAAACCTTCAGTTGAGCCCAAGTAGACCCCTGGAGGCAATGCAGTGCCATTTTCTTCTTTTTATGGCAGTAGGTAGATGCTCCACAGGGGCTGTCGGCTGTAAAAGATGTGACGCTGTTTGGCATTACATGCTTTTGTGCTTCCAAAAAAACTCTGATCATACCCTTCATTGTCTGTATTGACAGACGCTCCATATCCATTATATGTCACCAAGACATGTTTGTCACATTGATGCCTTCCCTCAAAATCCCCAGGCTTATTACTATGAAAGCTTCATCAGAGCACACAATCCCCACCTTAACCTTCACGGACTTTTAATAAATTAACTGGCAAAGGTCCAAACATCAAACAATGGATGTAAAAATTGTCCATCAAACCACAGTTGTCAATGAAGAACTGGCAATAGCAAAATTATTTACCCGGAGGGTCAAAACAGATGCAAAATGTCCTCCTTCAGTTATGAAGATTCTGTCTCTCTCTCTCTTTTTTTTTTTTTTTTTGAGACAGTCTCACTTCATTGCCCTTGGTACAGTGCCATATATATCGGTATCATAACTCAGAGCAACCTCAAGCTCTTGGGCTCAAGTGATTCTCTTGCCTCAGCCTCCTGAGTAGCTGGGACTACAGGTGCCCACCACAATGCTTGGCTATTTTTTGGTTGCAGTTGTCATTGTTGTTTAGCAGGCCCGGGCCAGGCTCAAACACACCAGCCTTGGTGTATATGGCCGGCGCCCTATTCACTGAGCTACGGGCACTGAACCCCAGCTATTTTTAGAGACAGGGTCTCACTATTGCTCAGGCTGGTCTTGAACTTGTGAGCTCAAGTGATTCACCCACCTCGGCCTCCCAGAATGCTAGGATGACGGGTGTGAGCCCTGGCGCATGGCCTTGCATATCTTCTAATCATGTAATGGTGTAAGCCACTGTCACCTTTTCAAACCAGGACATGTTAGAAACCAACCAAATTACTCCATTCCCCCTCCCAAAGTTTTCATTTATCTCTACAGATGCATCATTTGAAGAAAAAATGCAAATTTCTAGAGCCACAAGGAAAGAGTTGAGGAACATGGTAATATTGGGTGAAAGATAAAAGTATAAAAGCAACAAAAATGAATGAAAACATTGCCTAGAAATGCAACTGGATGTAGTTGCTCCCTTGGGGGTTAGAAGATAGAGTGATCGCACAAAAGCACAAGGGAAGCTGCAAGATTCCAACACCAGCAGGAAGTAGAGTGGTAATGCTCAAAGAAGCGTGTAGTAGGTAAGAACTTCTCACCCACCCCAACCCCTCGGTCCCTCCCTACCCCATCACCCTAGACTTCACAAATTCTATTTTCAATGCATAAGGGACACACGAGAAAAACCCAGAGGTCCAGATGAAACAGCCTGAGTTTACATGACTCTGGCCACTCCACTCTGCCCCACAGCTCTCAGGATCAGCACACGCAGCCCTAGCTGTTGCCTGCCCCTTGTGAGGTTTGTCACAACATAAATTAACAACAACAAACAAAACCCATCTCAGTTCTGAACCACCAGAATATCAATTCCACAACATTTTGCAGATATGAGTCAGCAGCTTTTCAAAGGAATATTTGAAGTCCAGTCGCCACAAAAATATTTACATCAGAATGGCATGTTCCAGCCAAACGATCAGAAGTCATTACGTTCTATGTCATTACTTATTATACTTATAAGCCCTATTTACATTCCTTCCCAGCCCTTGAGAAGGGGGTTCCCTCCCCGAAACAACTTCCCAAGAATTCCGTTTTAGAATTTCGTTACATGTAAGCGTCCTGTTTCCATCCATGCCATGTACCTAAGATGAAACATCCCAGTGAATATGGGGTAGACAAAAAATCCCTTTATGAACTTAGACTGAATGTGTCAGAAAGATGCTAGAATATAAATTAAATCACTAATGTCTGTGTTGGGCTCAACTGTGAATTTACTTAGCATAAAAATATCACCAGCTCCACAAATTAAACCTGGAAGACACCCTGATTACAAATACCGACCAACAGATGTGAACACAAATTTAAAAGAGGACAAGTTTATGATCTGATAGTCCAAAGGAAGCATTTCCTTTCAAAGTGATAAAGTTCAGCAATCCAGGGACTACCAGTGCCGATACACAAACTGCAGACAGTCAACCAACAGTCAGTGCAACAATCGGGCACATTGTGGAAGTAAAAGAATCCTTTAAATATTCAGCTTCACATTCTGTTTTCCTCCAATGTTTCTGCTACTTTAAAATTTAACAAAATGATTAGATCCTGGTAACGGTTCTGGGTGTATGGATGAGTCAGAATTTTCTAAGTTTCCACATCATAAACCTAAGTTGGATTTTGGGCAAGCTGTGAACCATCTGGCTTCAGCTCCTCATTTGACTAATCCACTATTTTCCAAGACTTGTGGGAGCATCAGGGCCCATTAAATATAATGCAGGTAAAGATAAAATAGAAAGACAAAATTAAGTTCAGTCATTAAAGGTAATTTTTTAAATCTTACTTTGTCTTATAGCAGGGTTTTTAACCTTGGTACTATTGACATTTTGAACTAGAAAATTCTTTTTTGTAAGGGCTGCCCTAGGCATCATAGGAGGCATCACAACTTCCCTGGCATCTACCCACTAGATGTCAGTAACAATCTATCTGAGGTAAAATCATCCCCAATTGATCCATTGTTTTTAGTTCTTTTAAGTTTTTTTTTTTTTTTGAGACAAAGTCCCACTATGTTGCCCTCAGTAGAGTGCTATGCCATCACAGCTCACAGCAACCTCAAACTCCTAGGTTTAAGCAATTCTCTCTCTCTTTTTTTTTGTTTTAGAGACACAGTCTCGCTTTATGGCCCACCATAGAGTGCTATGGCATCACACAGCTCACAGCAACCTCCACCTCTTCGGTTTAGGTGATTCTCTTGCCTCAGCCTCCCAAGTAGCTGAGACTACAGGCACCTGCCACAGTGCCCCTATTTGTTTATTTATTTTTGTTGCAGTTGTCATTGTTGCTTTGTTGCATTTGTTGCATTGTTGCAAACAGACCCATGCCGAGTTTGAACCCACCACCCTAGGTGTATGTGGCTGGAGCCCTACTGACTGACTGAGCTACGAGAGCTGTCTATATGCTGACCCTTTTTTTTTTTTTTTTTATAGAGACAGAGTCTTACTTTACCACCCTCAGTAGAGTGCCATGATATCACAGGACTTACAGCAACCTCCAGCTCGTGGCCTTACGTAATTCTCTTGCCTCAGCCTCCTGAGCAGCTGGGACTACAGGCGCCCACCACAACGTCCGGCTATTTTTTTGTTGCAGTTTGGCCAGGGCTGGGTTTGAACCCTCCACTCTCAGTATATGGGGCCGGCACCATACTCACTGAGCCACAGGCACTGCCCACTCTTTCTTTTTTTTAAGACAGAGCCTCAAGCTATTGCCCTGAGTAGAGTGCTGTGGCATCACAGCTCACAGCAACCTCCAACTCCTGGGCTTAAACAATTCTCTTGCCTCAGCCTCCCAAGTAGCTGGGACTACAGGCGCCCACCACAATGCCTGGCTATTTTTTGTTTCTAGTTGTCCTTGTTCAGCAGGCCGGGGCCGGATTCGAACCCACCAGCTCTGGTGTATGTAGCTGGTGCATTAGCCGCTTGAGCTACAGGCACCACCCTATATGCTCATTCTTAATTTCTGACTTTCCTTGTCACAGACCTGTAGAAAACATTGCACAGGGCAGTGCCTGCCTGTGAACCACACTTTGAGTAGCACTGTTTGATTGCTTTAACTACTATTAAGAAGTCCAAATTAAATACCTTTCTAACTCTTCAATGACTTTTATAAGCCAATTTTTGATTATATTTTTGTTCAAGAGACAGAAAGAGAAATGAATTTAACCACCTTTTAAAACAATAATACTACAATTAAAGGAAGACAAGCAAATTTCTAAATCTATTTTGGATACTTTAACATAAAACAAAATTATTAAATGGCTTCAATTAGAAATCCGTAATCTCTATTATTTTTTGCTCTTTAGCCCTTCTAAAGAGTTCAGTCTGTTTTGTCGGAATAATTGTATGGCTGCAAAGTGGGTACATAGCAGACTGCCTTTAAAAACTTGTTTTTCTGGGGCCAGTGTGATGGCTCATGCCTGTAATTCCAGCACTTGGGAGGCTAAGGTGGGTGAATTTCCTGAGCTCACAAGTTCAAGAATAGCCTGAGCCAGAGCCAGACCAAACTCTAGGTATTTTGGTGGGTGCCTGTAGTCCCAGCTACTCAGGAGGCTGAGGCAAGAGGATCGCTTGAACCCAAGAAATTGAGGTTGCTGGCTCAGCGCCCCTAGCACAGTGGTTACAGCACCAACCACATACACCAAGGTTGGTGGGTTCAAATCCAGCCTGGACCAGCTAAACAACAATGACAACTGCAACCAAAAAAGAGCCGGGTGTTGTGGCGGATGCCTGTGGTCCAAACTACTTGGGAGGCTGAGGCAAGAGAATCGCTTAAGCCCAGGAGTTTGAGGTTGCTGTGAGCTGTGACGCCACAGCAGTCTACAGAGGGTGACATAGTGAGACTCTGTCTCAAAAAAATTGAGGTTGCTGTGAGCTATGATGCCATGGCATTCTACTGAGAGTGACAAAGTGAGACTCTGTCTCAAAAAAAACCCCAAGAACTTGTTTTTCTACTGCCCTTTCCTTTCACTCCAGAGATCTTTTAAAAGATGAATGTTATACAAATAGAATTTGTATATATGGGCTTATACTTGACCTCCAATTAAAGTTTGAGGCATAAACTAATCAAAAGAATGTCAGGGGTGACTGCATTTCCTGGTTACCCAGTAATGATTTTTGGAAATGGCTAGAAAAAGTAAAGGGGTATTTTGAGTTTTGCCCAAATGAATTGTGTGTATAGAATCCAGATATCAAACCAGACAGGGAAACCACCCAGACCTGGGCTCACAGGCTCCCTTCCCGGGGCCAACTTAAAACCTAATTGAACTAGGCAAGTCAGGATGCCATAATGAGGGTTTCAGCTCACGTCCATACTTGTCTGTACATAAATCCTCCTAGCCTTTAACACTGCAGTCTTAGATTTAGAGAGTACCTTTTATGATCATATAGTCAGACAGCCCTGCCTGCTTCCTATTCCTATCCGAGAAGATTTCTCTTTAATACTTTGCGAGAAAATTAAAATGTGAAATTCATCAGTAAAGGCTTGGCAAGGGTAACATCAATAACAAAACTTAATGTATTCTTGCCCATCTTTTCAGAGAAAGAGGATGGTTAACAAAGTGAAAGGTGGCCTTGCTAATAAACTACTAACAGAGAAAACTATCAAAGAGAAATAAACTCACAACACATCATTGCCCCTTTAATGAGAAAACTCATAATGCAAGGGCCCCCTTTGTTTTGTTTGATTGAACACCTGCAGCCTAATTCTTTATCTCTAAGAGTTCATTTTCACAGCCTGGAAGAGCCCTAAGCAGAAAGCAGTGAGCTCATGGCCTTAGCTCTTTGGGACACATCCCAAGGGCCAGCCAGCCTCACAGAGAAGAGAAAAAAAGGAAAACAAACACAGCTATATAGCCGCCTCCTGTTATCACTCTGCACCAGAGGAGAAAAAAAGCCACTTTTTCCCTTAAAAAACCCAGATGCTGCGCCATTCCCCTCCCCCACTTTGTCTCCCCTTTCTCTCTTTCTCTTCTCTTTCTTTCTTACTATCAGAGAAAGTAAAATGAAAGAAAATAAAATCTGTACTTCTTCCTATCCTAATCTTCATTTACGAAATCTTTTTCTACCCACCCCTGTGAGCGCCAGGTGAGTCCCCACCCAAGCACGAAGGAATCCAGAGGATGGAGGCAACGTGAAAATAAGGATGAAGATTTTCCTCTTTCTCCTAACCAGAGTTTAGACATACAGCCCAAACCAGGAAGCCTTGAATCAGCATGAAGGCATGGCCAGAAAAGCCCTGGGAAACCTGTAACTTGGGGACTGCCTGTATATGCACTGTTCAGGCACCACACTTAAAAGTTATTAGTCTTCTGAGTCACCAAGTCCAACCTCCACCGTATAGTCCAACAAAAATACAAATATAACAACAGTGAACAGATGTTCCTCTCAGGGTTCCACAAAACTGGATGAATTGTGTCTTTCCATTGCAGAATGAGCACAAACAAATTCTAAATCTTCTTCCCCACCACTTTTTGCTACGTAAGTGTCTCTCGGTGTGCTAAGTTGGGCCGAATTTGTGGTCTGTCATCAGGATCATCTCCGGCAGGGTCGTTTTCCTCACCGGACTCCACGTATATTGGCCAGTCATTGTCTGTGTCACTCTTTTCTTGGCTTTCGGACGAAGCCTCCACCAGGCTGAGGTTGATGGGCATCAAGTCGTCATCGTCATCATGAGTGTCTGTAATGCAGGTGCAGCTGTCACACAGCCCGAAGCGCCGCAGCCCCTGGGACAGATGACTCGTGAAGGTTCTTCTGCAGCCCTTGCAGATGATTGGACGATTGGATCTGTGGACCTGTCATCATAAGCGGAAACAGTAAATGTCACAGAAAAGGGTTGGGCCTTGGTGTAGAAGGCCCCATGTGATCTGACCCCTGCCTGACCCTCCAGTCTTTCTCCTCTTATTTCTCCACCATAGTCTCAGTCTTACTGAGGTCCTTTCCACTCCAGAGCCATGGGACATGCATGGAACCTCCCCTTCTCCTCACCACCAATCATTTACTCCTTATCCCTTAACTCCTTGAAGGAAGTCTTCTCTGACGTGCTGAGCCAAGGCAGATCTCCCAGCTATCTACTCCCACCTATATTTGCTTCTCACAAATCACTGGTAAAATTCACTACTCTGGGACGGCACCTGTGGCTCAGTGAGTAGGGCGCCGGCCCCATATACCAAGGGTGGTGGGTTCAAACCCAGCCCCAGTCAAACTGCAACAAAAAAATAGCCGGGCGTTGTGGCGGACACCTATAGTCCCAGCTACGGAGGCTGAGGCAAGAGAATCGCCTAAGCTCCAGGAGTTGGAGGTTGCTGTGAGCTGTGACACCACACCACTCTACCGAAGGCGATAAAGTGAGACTCTATCTTTACAAAAAAAAAAAAAAAAAAAAAATCGCTACTCTGGAAGCTCCAAGAGAGCAGGGATGGAGTCATTCCCATTCATTACTGTAGACCTTGGCATGTAAAGGGCACTCGGTGAATTAGTTAGGATCTTCCTTCTTTCCAACTTTTTTGTTTTTCAAGAGACAAGGTCTTGGCAGCTCCTGTGGCTCAAAGGAGAAGGGCACTGGCCCCATATGCTGGAGGTGGCAGGTTCAAACCCAGCCTTGGCCCCTCCCAATAAAAAAGAGAGACAAGGTCTCACTATGTTGCCCAGGCTACACTAGAAGTCCTGGGCTCAAGCAATCCTCCCACCTGCACTTTCTGAGCTGGGACTACAGGTGCACACCACTGTACCTGGCCTTGAGTAGGATTTTTATCATGGTTTTTTATGTACCTTGGATTGTTTAGATGTGCCAGCAGATGCTTCACCCTCGACTTTCTCACTGATAAATGTATTTCTTACTTATGAGAAGAGTTTGGCATGCTAGAAAAGAGAAGCTGCTCTCCTACCCCACACGGTTCTTCCCAAGGGCAAGAACCCAGGGATCCCATCTATATAAGAAACTAACTTTCTAATACAGGCAGTCCCCAGGCTACAAACGAGATGGGTTCTGTAGATTATGTAAATTGGAACAGGTACATTTACCTATTACCTTTAGTAGCCTCCATTCATAAGAGCAAGTCGTCATCTCAGTTGGATGTTTGTAACTCGGGGACTTTCTTGTAACAGTCTCTCCATTTATAGGTGTGAGTTGTACGTAAGTCAGATGCTCATAACTTGGAGACTGCCTGTATATGCACTTTTCAGGAACTCCAGCCAACGAGTGCTCTGTGAACCAATTCAAGCCTCGCTTTTAGAGAACTCTGGATGCTGAATACACATCCAGAGCTAGAGACAGGGAGCCTGATGCAGGAGAAGGGCCAACCACCAATGATAGCAGTCCTAGTCGGTGTGAAGTGGCATCTCTCTCAGTTCTTTTTTTTTTTTTTTTTTTTGAGGATGGGTCTTTGCTGCTTAGGCTGAAGTGCAGATCATAGCTCACTGTAACCTTGAATACCTAGGCTCAAGTGATCCTCCTACCTCATTTTCCTGAGTAGCTAGGACTGCAGGCACATGCTGCCACACCCAGCTATTTTTCTTTCTTTTTCTTTTTTTTTTTTTTTTTGAGACAGAGTCTTACTTTGTCACCCTTGGTAGAGTGCCATGGCATCATAGCACACAATAACCTCAAACTCTTGGGCTCAAGTGATTCTCTTGCCTCAGCCTCCCAAGCAGCTGGGACAACAGGCGCCTACCACAATGCCCAAGTATTTTTAGAGATGGGGTCTCGCTCTTGCTCAGGCTGGTCTTGAACCTGTGAGGGCATAATTTTTATTTCTTGTAGAGACAGGGTCTCGCTGTGCTGCCCAGGGTACTCTCAAACTGCTGCCTCAAGCAATCCTCCCACTGTGGCCTGGGATTCTATGCCTGACTGTGAGAGTTCTTTGTATATTTTTATGTATTCTGCATACGAGAGCCTTTTCTTTTTTTTAAGAGACAGGATCTCACTATGTTACCCAGGCTGGAGTACAATGGCTGTTCATAGATATGACCATTGCATACTATAGACTCAAACTCCTGGCCTTAGGTGATCTTCCCATCTCAGCTTCCCAAGTAGCTAGGAATACAGGTGGGCACGACCATGCCTATACTAGACTCTTAACAGATATATGCCTTACAAATATATATTCCCAGTCTGGGGCTTTCACACTTTTTTTTTTTTTTCTTTTGGAGAGTCTTACTTTGTCGCCTTCAGTAGAGTGCCTTGGCAGTATAGCTTAGCAACATCAAACTCTTGGGCTCAAGCAATTCTCTTGCCTCAGCCTCCTGAGTAGCTGGGACTATGGGCACCCACCACAGGCCCTGGCTACTTGTAGAGGCAGGATCTTGCTCTGGCTCAGTCTGGTCTTGAACCTGTGAGCTCAGGCAATACACCTGCCTTGGCCTCCCAGAGTGCTAGGATTATAGGTGTGAGCTATCCCGCGCAGCCCAGTTTTCACATTCTTAATAACATCTTTTGAAGTCCAAACTATTTAATATTTTTAGTTGAATTTTCCAAAGGCTAACTGTCTTGCTTAAAGATGAACACAAATGTAACTTCTAAATGACCTGAATGCTTTTTAGCTGTCACCAGCTTACACGGAGAATCCTAGGAGGCAGCTGGTTAGAGGGGAGGGCTCCTTGAGCTGTAGCCCTCTTCATCTGCTGCCCACAGGTGGCCCTCCCTTCCCCCAGGTACTGGGTTTCAGTAGAAAATGGAAGATGCACTTATCTCTGGCATCGCATTAATAGAAAGAGACCCGTAATTCCCTGTCCAAACCCTGTTGCTCTGCTTAAGACAACTTATAAGGATCTAAACTTGCTTGACTCTTTTCCTTGGAAAACTAGTCTGTTACCATGTAAATTTTTTATTTTTTGAGACAGACTCTCCCTCTGTTGCCCTGGCTAGAGTGCTATGGCATCAGTCTAGCTCACTGCAACCTCAAACTCTTGGGTTCAAGTGATTCTCCCATCTCAGCCTCCCAAGAAGCTGGGACTACAGGTCTCCACCACAACACCTGGCTAGTTTTTCTATTTTTAGCAGAGATGGGGTCCCATTCTTCTCAGGCTGGTCTGGAACTCCTAAGCTCAACCAAGCCACCCGCCTCAGCCTCCCAGAGGGTTGGAATTATAGGTGTGAGCCACCACTCCCATTGTAAGTTTTAATTTTCTCTTTCTTTTTTCTTTTCCTTTTCTTTCTTTCTTTCTTTTCTTTTTTCTTTCTTAAAAAGAGACATGCTCTTGCTTTATTGTCCAGGCTGAATGCAAACTCTTGGGCTCAAATACCTCCCACTTCAGCCTCCTGACTGGCTGGGAACTACTGGTGTACACTACCTCATCCAGCTTAGTTTTAACTTTCTCTAAGTGCCACCAGTCCAGCTTTTTTTTTTAAACATTAGTTTTATTTATTTATTTTTTGCAGTTTTTGGCCAGGGCTGGGTTTGAACCCAGCACCTCCAGCATATGGGGCCAGCGCCTTACTCCTTTGAGCCACAGGTGCCACCCACCAGCCCAGCTTTAATAAAAACACATGTTCAGGCTCACCACCTGTAGCTCAGCAGCTAGCCACATACACCAGAGCTGGCGGGTTCGAACCCAGCCCAGGCCTGCTAAACAATGACAACTATAACAAAAAAAAAAAAAAGCTGGGCGCTGTGGCAGGCACCTGTAGTCCCAGCTACTTGGGAGACTAAGGCAAGAGAATCGCTTAAGCCCAAGAGTTTAAGATTGCTGTAAGTTATAACACCATGGCACTCTACCCACGGTGACAGCTTGAGACCAGTCTCAAAACAAACAAACAAAAAAAAACTAAAAAAAAAAAAAAAAAAAAAACATGTTCAAAATTCTCTGAAAATAACCCAGTGGACAAAGACATGAAAGACAGGCTGGCTTTACCCTTACATTACATAATAATTAGCATGAACCATCCTCGCCCGAGAACATTGCCACTTACACTCAGTGCGTGGCTCCGCAGGTGCTCCTGTCGCGTGAACCTCTTGCCACAGGTCTCGCAGGGATAGGGCCGCTCGCCTGTGTGCGAGCGGATGTGCCGCTTGAGGATGCCCTTCTGTTTGGCGGTGTATGGGCAGAAAGGACACTTATGGAGCTTGATGGGGACCACCAGTACGTCACCTGAGGAATCAAATGCATTGATTTAGCTGTACTTAAGCAGTGGCAACCCTGGCCACCTTCTAACGGATGAGATCTGCCAGTTCTGCCAGCCCAGATGGAGAAGGAAGACACCAACTCTCCCTGACACTGTCTGCGATTCTAACTCTGGCTCCCATTTGCAAGGACTGCCAGAGGCATCAGCTTTCACACTTCTCTGACTCACCGGCAGAAATACAGATCATGTTACAATTTCAGAACAAACGTCCTCCATGTGGGTAACTGGTGAAGCTTCCCACGATACTCACTGATGGTGTCTACTCTATTTCATTTTAAGACGATGTTGAGTGAGGCCCTGTTACAAATTGCATCGTGTCCCGCCATCACCACCACCAAATTTATACCTGAAGCCCTCACCCCTGCTAAGGTGACTGTGTTTGGAGATGAAGGCCTTTAAGAAGGTAATTAAGGTTAAATGAGTTCATTGGGTGGGACTTATATCAAAAAAGAGGAAAAGATACCAGAGATCAACTAATCTCTCCTTGTCTCTCTCTCTTTCTCGCTCTTTCTTCTCCTGCACTCTCACCCCTAGCACATGCACAGAGGGAAAGGCTATGTGAAGACACAGTGGGAAGGCTGCCATCTGCAAACTAGGAAGAGAGGCCTCACCAGACACCAACCTGCTGGAGCCTCCCCCTTTTCTCACACCCTTTATCCAAGCCTTTAGCAAATCAGGCTAACTCCACTTTGGAGAAATAGAATAGTCCTAACTCAACCACAGCTCATCAGTCTACTGTGACCACACTGACTCAGGGAGCACAGCTCATACAATCCCGGATCATACAAGAGGTCCTCTGCTTTCATCCTTACTCCCCTATGGTCTACTCTCCATGCAGTACCCAGAGGCATCCTTTAAATATAAATCATTTCAATTCACTCTCTGCTAAGACCCTCCAGTGGCTTCCCATCTCAGACTAATACCCAAAGACCCACAGCCTCAAGGCCCTACCCAGCCTGGCCTTACCCACCCTATTGAACCTCATCCCCTAACTCTCCGCCTTGCTCAGTCCACTCTAGCCACACCAGCATCCTCACTATCCCCTCTGTTTACTCACAAGTATGAGCTTTGCTCTTCCTTCTGCCTGGAATGTCCTTCTCCCTGGGATGTGTAACAATTTGCTCTCTCACTCCCTTGAGGTGTCTGCTTAAAGGCAACCTGTTAGAAATGTCTTTCCTGTCAACACCAAATAAAATACCATTGCCTTAATCTTCTATCGATCTTTCCCTGCTTTAGTTTCTCTTTCTTTCTTTTTTTTTTTTCTAGCCTGTTTCCCCAGGTTAGAGTGCTGTGATGTCATAGCTCACAGCAACCTCAAATTCCTGCCGCAGCCTCCCATGTAGCTGGGAATATAGGTGCCTGCCACAATGCTCAGTTAGTTTTTCTATTTTTAGTAGAGATGGGGTCTCTCTCTTACTTAGGCTGGTCTCAAACTCCTGAGCTCAAGAGATCCACCCACCTTGGGCCCTAGAGTGCTAGAATTACAGGCCTGAGCCACTGTGCCTGTCCCCTGCTCTAGTTTTTCAACCTTAAGATTTATCACCATCTGACATTCTATACATTTATTTATCGTCTGTCTCCTTATACTAGAATGTCACCACTATGAGGATATGGACTATCTTTTGTCCACTGTGTTTAACAGTGCCTGACATATGTTAAGTGTTCAAGTAATACCCATTAAATGAGTGAATGAATGAACCAATGAACAAATAGGAATGATGAGATATACTGGATACACCAACATAAATTATCCCATGATGCTGCTGAAAAGGAACAGGCCAGAGTAAGACCAAAAGGCATTTGTGATGTCAAAAGCCAGGGGAGGAAAGCATTTCAAAAAGAGAGAGTGGCAGCGCCCATAGCTCAGTGGGTAGGGAGCTAGCCAAATACACCAAGGCTGGCAGGTTTGAACCCAGCCCGGGCCAGCTAAAACAACAATGACAACTGCAACAAAAATATAGCTGAGCATTGTGGTAGATGCCTGTAGTCCTAGCTACTTGGGAGGCTGAGGCAAGAGAATCACTTAAGCCCAAGAGTTTGAGGTTGCTATCAGCTGTGACATCATAGCACTCTACCCAGGGCAACAGCTTGAGACTTTGTCAAAAAAAAAAAAAAAAGAGAAAGAGAGATATCAGAGTCAACTACCAAGAGAGGTCAAGTCATATACCACCTGAATATCACTCACTGGCTCAGCTCTAGAAGTGTACAGTTGAGCTCATGAGAGGGGTTTCAGTGGTGTGGAAGTCAGAGCACAGTGGGAGGAGAAAAGAGTAGAAACTGAACCAGCGGAGACAGCCAGCACAGATAAACCTTCCAAGAACAGGGAGCTGAGGAGTTGGGAAGGACAGAGAGAGGGGGGACCTTGTGCTTTGACAGCATCTGCTTCACCTCAGGGTTGAGCCATGTGGACACATCACCATGTGTCCTGGTAGGCAGCCTTCTAACAGGTCTCCCTACACTGGTGTCCATCTCCACACCATCTTGTTCCGAAGCCACATTAATCTCCCTGAAGCACAGATCCTGTCCATTCCCAACCTCAGAAATTACCAAAAATGCTCCCGTGCCTATAGATAAAACTTACACCTTAGCATTTAAGATTTTTCCACAATCTGACCAATTTCTTCCCGTCTCTTTTTCTTACCTTCCTGATCTCCCAATAGGAAGCCAGCTCTCCTTTTAGACTACTGTGAACTCAGACCTCTGAATGTCTCCCAACCCCAGTATCATTCTACCACGTGACCTCATTTACAAACACATTTTATCTCCTCTAAGACAGGCCAGGTCTTTGAGGGCTGCATCCATGTGTGACTTTTCTTTCTTTCTTTTTTTCTGTCTTTCCTTTTTTTTTTTATTTTTTTTTATTGTGGTTTTACTTTTTATTATTATTATTATTTTTTTTACAAATATTTATTGAGACTTTCTTTCTTTTTTCTTTTTTTTTTTTTTTTGTTAGACAGAGTCTCACTATGTCGCCCTGGGTAGAGTGCTATGGCATCGCAGCTCACAGCAACCTCAAACTTTGGGCTTAAGTGATTCTCTTGCCTCATCCTCCCAAGTAGCTGGGACTACAGGCGTCCACCACAACACCCAGCTATTTTTTGTTTTTTTTGTAGCTGTCGTTGTTTAGCTGACCCTGGCTGGGTTCGAACCCACCAGCCTCAGTGCACGTGGCTGTTGCCATAACCACTGTGCTATAGGCACCAAGCCTATTTGTTAATTTTTGTAGAGATAGAGTCTCGAACTGTTGGCCTCACTCAAGTGATCCTCCTGCCTCAGCCTACCAAAGTACTAGAATTAGAGCAGTGTCTCTGGCTCAAAGGAGTAGGGCGCTGGTCCCCTGTGCTGGAGGTGGTGGGTTCAAACCCAGGCCCGGCCAAAAACTGCAAAAAAAAAAAAAATCCAATCTACCAAAGTACTAGAATTACAGGCATGAGCCACCACACCCAGCTAATTCTTTCTTTCTTTTTTTTTTTTTTTTTGAGACAGAGTCTCACACTGTCACCCTTGGTCAATTGCAGTGATGTCATAGCTCACAGCAACCTCAAATTCTTGGGCTCAAATGATCCTCTTACCTCAGCCTCCCAGGCAGCAGGGACTATAGGCATGCACCACAATGCTCAGCTATTTTTTTTAGAGATAGAGTGTCAATTTTACCCAGGCTGGTCTTGAATCCCTGAACTCAAGCAATCCACCTGCCTCATGTTCCCAGTGCTAGGATTATAGGCGTGAGTCAGCCCAGTCCCTAACTTTTCTTTCTGTCTTTACAGGAAGGTACTCAAATATTTGAGCAAATAAATGAATAACCAAACAAATCAATCCTACTCTGTGCCTTGCTACTTAGAATAAATTTACCCTGGAGCCATGTGAATAAAATCAAAACCTGACAGACAATAGTATGGCCAAAGGCCAGGGCGACTGCCTGGCCTCAGCACCTGGTGTCAGAAACCTGACTTTCCACATTGATAAAGACTGGACTTGAATAAAGATGGCACAGAGCCAAATGACTATTTCATGATATTTCTTCTGCTTCCAGGGTGAGGGGTTCAAAGTCAAAATCATTGCACTGAAATTCTCTAACCACTTGTGTTGCCTTCAGAATTTAGTGAGTGAAATGAAGCCGTCCCAGGTTTCTGGTTTTAGCTAGACCATGTACTTCCTAGTTCTACATTCTTAAGAGAGTCACTAAACCCTCTGGGTCTCTTGGGAGGCACCTGTGGCTCAGTCAGTAGGGCACTGGCCCCATCTACCAAGGGTGGCGGGTTCGAACCTGACCAAACTGCAACAAAAAATAGCTGAGTGTTGTGGTGGGTACTTATGGTCTCAACTACTCAGGAGGCTGAGGCAAGAGAATTGCCTAAGCCCAACAGCTGGAGGTTGCTGTGAGCTGCGAAGCCACAGCACTCTACTGAGGGTGACAAAATGAGACTCTGTCTCTTAAAAAAAAAAACCCTCTGGGTCTCAGTTTCTCCATATTTCCTGTGCCAGATATGGGGCCTTGAGGGTCCAATGGATGTGAAAGGGCAGTTGTAACCTGTAAAATGCTGTTACACACAAGAAATGAGACTTTCAGGTGGTACCTGTGGCTCAGTGAGTAGGGGGTGGGCCCCATGTAACAAGGGTGGTGGGTTCGAATCCAGCTCTGGCCAAACTGCAACAAAAAAATAGCTGTGCATTGTGGCAGACACCTGTGGTCCCAGCTGCTTGGGAGGCTGTGGCAAGAGAATCGCCATAGGCTGGGTGCCTGTGGCTCAAGTGGCTAGAGCGCCAGCCACATACACCTGAGCTGGCAGGTTTGAATCCAGCCCAGGCCCATCAAACAACAATGACAGCTACAACCAAAAAATAGTTGGGTGTTGTGGCGGGCGCCTATAGTCCCAGCTACTTGGGAAACAGAGGAGAATCTCTTGAGCTTGGGAGTTGGAAGTTGCTGTGAGCTGTGATGCCACAGCACTCTACCCAGGGTGACAGCTTGAGGCTCCGTCTCAAAAATAAGAGAGAGAATCGCCTTAGCTCAAGAGCTGGAGAGTGCTGTGAGCTATGATGCCATTGCACTCTACCAAGGGTGACAAAATGAGACTCTGTCCCTAAAAAAGAAAAAAAAAAATGAGAATTTCAACAAGCTCCTACAATGTATTCACTGAAACAGCCACTTTCTTGCAAATGGTAATTAAGCCAGTGTCTCTGAGGACCAGAAAGAGCATTTTCAAGTTTTCCAAGTCAAGTTTTAATCAGACATACTGAATCTTCTTGTTTTACAATCATGAAATTTGGCTCGGTGCCTGTAACTTAGCAGCTAGGGTGCCAGCTACATACACCACAGCTGGTGGGTTCGAATCCAGCCCAGGGCTGCCAAACAACAATGTCAACTACAACCAAAAAATAGCCAAGTGTTATGGCAGGCGCCTGTAGTCCCAGCTACTTGGGAGACCGAGGCAAGAGAATTGCTTAAGCCCAGGAGTTCGAGGTTGTTATGAGCTGTGATGCCACGGCACTCTACCTAGGGTGACAGCTTGAGGCTCTGTCTCAAAATAAATAAATAAATAAAAACAAAAACAGAGCAGCGCCCATGGCTCAATGGGTAGGGCACCAGCCACACACACCGAGGCTGGAGGATTCAAATACGGCCCAGGCCAATTAAAAAACAATGACAACTGCAACAAAAAATAACCAGGTATTGTAGCAGGAATCTGTAATCCCAGCTACTTGGGAGGCTGAGGCAAGAGAATCGCTTTAAGCCCAAGAGTCTGAGGTTGAGGGCAGCGCCTGTAGCTTCGTGAGTAAGATGCCAGCCCCATGTACCAAAGGTGGCGGGTTCAAACCCAGCCCCCGCCAAACTGCAACAGCAAAAAAATAGCCAGGCGTTGTGGCAGGTGCCTGTAATCCCAGATACTAGGGAGTCTGAGGCAAGAGAATTGCCTAAGCCCAAGAACTGGAGGTTGCTGTGAGCTGTGATGCTACAGCACTCTACTGAAGGCAACAAAGTGAGACTCAGTCTCAAAAAAAAAAGTCTGAGGTTGCTCTGAGCTATGATGCTATAGCATTCTACAGAGGGTAACATAGTGAGACTCTGTCTAAAAAAAAAAAAAAAGACCTGATCTCCTCTTATTTAAAAGACTTTCAGGGGCCAGACGCAGTGGCTGCCACCTGTAATCCTAGCACTCTGAGAGGCCAAGTGGGTGGATCACCTGAGCTAAGAAGTTTGAGACCAGCCTGAGCAAGAGTGAGACCCCATCCCTAAAAATAGCTGGACATTGTGGCAGGTGCCTGTAGGCCCAGCTACTCGGGAGGCTGAGGTAAGAGGAATGCTTGAGCCTAAGGTTGAGTTTAAGGTTGCCATGAGCTATGACACCACAGCAGTTTACTCAGGATGACAAAGTGAGACTCTGTCATAAATAAATAAATAAATGACTTTCACTACTTCATATTGAAGGGTAAATGAGAAATGTGAAGGTGGCAGCCAAGTATATTTATTTCCTGCAAGACACCTTGCAACACAATTATCTCACCTGTTCAGAGAGTTAACTATGTTAACTCATCTCTCCGAACTCTCAGAATTATTCAAGGAAACAACCATCTCGTAACACAAAAAAAGCCTAAAAGGACATAAAAAAATAAACTCACACAAAACCAAACCCTAGATGTAAAACATTCTCAGCAGACAGCATCACCAACCTCATCATGTTTCTCGAGTGCCTACTATGTGCCAGAGACCACATAGTAGGTGGTCTGATGTGGAGAAGTATAAATCCCTTGCATGTACAGAACACATTATCATATGTGAGAAACAACCCTGAAAACCCTTAAAATTTGGTCCTCATGACAACTCTTTGAGAAAGGTAGGGCAGGAATGATTAACCCCAGGTTCAAACACAAAGCAGGCTCAAAGAGATTCAGTGATTTCACCAAGGTCCCACTGCTGCTTAGTGAAAGAGAGCGGGTTCTTTCCATGTCTGCAAACTGTGCTCAACATGCTTACAGTCTAGAGGTATAGGTAGAATACAAACATACATGAAGAAACAATGATCTGCATACAGCAGGTGCTTGATTAAGGCCTACCGGCAGTGGTGGTGACAAACCTGGAGGTGATGGCAGTGACAATGGTGATGATGACAACGGGAGAACACAGGGCACAGACGGTGTGTGCTAAAGAGCAAGCAGAGATGAGGAATGCTAAGGAGCTCACCTGAGTCCTCTCCATACCAATCCGTCTGAACATCCATCATGGAACCCATGGCCACTCCTGTACCCTCCGGTCTTCCTTCCAGACTCCGAGAAAAGTGATGGTCCCCATCATCTTTGCTCTGGACGGCACTGTTGCGCAAAAGCACCTCCAGGAATTGCTTCACGTGGTAGTTACTGTAAGCCAAGTCGACGGCTTGACCGCTGGGCAAGCCCTCCTCCACGTGGGTCAGACTCAGCGGGGCAGGAAAATGCTGCAGCGGTTCACCAACTTCCACCTCCACCTCGTCAGCATCAAATTCCACCTTGGGCTCTATCCGTTTGGGCACAGTAAAGAGATCAGTGTCAATGGAGCCACCGCCCTGGCTGTCTTTCACCGCCAGTTCCAAGGGGTGGCCATCTCCGCAGTCACCACAAGGGGACGCTGTTGAGAAGTCCACGCGCTCTTCTCCCTCGGCTGGAGAGACCAAGCTCTTGGTACCGCAGGAGGTCCCTTCCCTGCTTGAACTGGGGCTACCACCATCAACCTGATGAGCCGCTGCAGCCGCTGCTGCAGCCGCAGCCGCGGCCGCCGCCGCCACCGCCGCAGCCACAGCTGCTTCCTTCTCCATCTTTCGGCAAATATCAAGAGACGACCTGATGTACGTCTTGCAGAAGTTCACCACGTCATTCATCTGCAAGTAGCTGGCAGCCGACATCACTTCAATCACGTTCTCCCCACACAAATCCAACTTCCCAGAATAGAGGAAATCTAAGATGATGGAGAAGGCATCAGAGGTGACGATGTCCAAGGAGGCGGTACTATGCCGCCCACTGTCCTGGATATAGTGAATGAGCAGGGCTCGGAAGTAGCCACTGTTAGCAAATAAAATGTTCCTGTGGGCCTTGAAGATCCGTCCTTCCACAATGATGCTGCAGTCACAGAAAAAGTCCCTCTTTCGCTGTTCATTCAGCTCCCCCAGGAGCTTGGCACAGTAGGATTGCATCTCCATCGCGCTGCCACCTGCTGCCGCTCTGGAGTGGCCTGTTGTCTCTGTCAAGATTTTTCTTAAGTTAATTCACTAATCTGAACGTTACAAATAAATATGTTCATTTTTAATTTAAAAAAATTATTCCAGGGCGGCGCCTGTGGCTCAAAGGATTAGGGTGCCGGCCCCATATACCAGATGTGCCAGGTTCAAACCCGGCCCGGGCCAAAAACTGCAAAAAAAAAATTATTCCAAAACCACTGGCTCAATAGCGTCTTTATGATATGGGCTGTTTTAGATCTAACAAAAATCAGGTTATCCAACTGAGTTAATCTATGAAAAATAGCCAAAAATAAGGATGGATAAACTATATGTGGGCACAGTACTTAGTGTTTTATGTGTATTTTTTCAATGTATTTTTTTTTTTATTTTTAGAAACAGAGTTTTGCTGTGTCATCTCCAAGGCTAGAGTACAGAGGTATGATAATTGCTTACTGTAAGCTTGAACTCCTAGACTAAAGTGATCCCCCTGACTGAGCCTCTTTATTTTATTTTATTTTATTTTATTTTATTTTATTTTATTTTATTTTATTTTATTTTTTTGACACAGTCTCACTATGTCACGCCTGATAGAGTGCCGTAGCATCACAGCTCACAGCAACCTCCAACTCCTGGGCTTAAGCAATTCTCTTGCTCTGGCCTCCCAAGGAGCTAGGACTACAGGCACATACCACAATGTCTGGCTATTATTTTGTTGTAGTTGTTATTGTTGTTTGGCAGGCCCGGGCTGTGTTCGAACCCACCAGCCCTGGTATATGTGGCCAGTGCCCTAGCCTCTGAGCTACAGGTGCTGGAGCAGCTAACAACTCTTTTTTTTTTTTTTTTTTTGCAGTTTTTGGCCAAGGCTGGGTTTGAACCCACCACCTCCAGCAAATGGGGCCAGAGCCCTATTCTCTTGAGCCACAGGAGCCGCCCTGCAGCTAACAACTCTTTAACCACACTCTTTCTTTCCACACAAACAGAACACACCTATACCTCACCCAAGTAGAAATCACAAAAAACACCCCTTTCCTCCAAAGGGTCCGGACCCTGGCAAAATGGATTCCCCATGGCCTATGCATTAATTGCACAGATTTTACTTTACTCATAAAAGATCCACCTTAACCTTACTAAAGGATACTTTATACATATTTATAACAAGTGATAGAGTAAGTTTAGAAACTAGAGAGCCAATAAGGGAGCAAAGTCAGAGAAGCCTAAGCAAACATAGCAAACTGACAGACTTCAAGTGAGAACTGACAGCTAGGAGAAAGTCCAAAAGGTATAAAAAAACGAGATCTAGGAATTTTTTCAAAATATCAGCCAGAGGCCATTTAGCTTCTACATATTCAAAATGGCCTAAGGACATCAGTAAATTATAGCCCAGGGCTATAATTGATGGGCTTAGGGCATCAAGAAGATTCCTATCTTTTAATACTCATTTTAAACTCAAGAAAATGGTGTCATAATTTTAGGAACTTTTTTCATCCAAAGTAGTTAAAGTTAACATTTTGGTTTAAGAAGAAAGAGAATTGTCAGGTATCTGAAAAATTCTATTATTCCCCAATAAATGAACCCTGATCTCGGGTTTTCATAGGACTAAAGTTTCACTGTCATTCTCCTCTTCCCGCTACTCCAATCAAGTGGTCTCAGCAGTGTCTCCAGTAGGAGAGAGTAGCCTTTGACAATGAAAATATTAAGAGACATACAAGACATAGAAAAATGATACATTTAAATACTACATTTTATTCTTTCTCAGAATTGAAAGAAAACCTGACAAACTGGTAAAAATCACATTTTTGAATGTTACAATATTCAGTGTTAGTAGGAATATAATTTGGAACATCATAATACAAGATAAATTTAGCAATATCTATTAATCTTTAAATGTGGCCAGGAGTGGTAGGTCACATCTATCATCCCAGCACTTTAGGAGGCCAAGGTAGGAGGATGGCTTAAGGTCAGGAGTTTGAGGTCGCAGTGAGCTGTGATGACACCACTGCATTCTAACCTAGGCAATATCCTAAAAACCTGTCTCGAAACAAACAAACAAACCAAGACTTTAAATGTATACACCCTTTGCCACAGCAATTCATTGCTATAAATTTACTCTTTTTAAATATATTCCTCCAGGCCAGGCATGGTGACTCACGCCTGTAATCCTAGCATGCTGGGAGGCTGAGGTGTGTGGATTGCCCTGATCTCACAGGTTCGAGACCAGTCTGCGCAAGAGTGAGACACCCCCTTCTCTATTTTTTCTTTTTTTTAAGAGACAGAGTCTCACTTTGTCACCCTCAGTAGAGTGCGGTGGCATCACAGCTCACAGCAACCTCTGGCTCTTGGGCTTAGGTGATTCTCTTGCCTCAGCCTCCTGAGTAGCTGGGACTAAAGCCGCCACAATGCCTGGCTATTGTTTTTTGTTGCAGTTTGGCCAGGGCCAGGTTTGAACCTGCCACCATTGGTATATGGCACCACCTCCCGCCCTCCCAACCCCCGACCCCCGTCACTAAAAGTAGCCAGGTGTTGTGGTGGGTGGCTGTAGTCCCAACTACTCTGGAGGTTGAGACAAGAGGATCGCTTGAGCCCAGGAGTTAGAAGTTGCTGTGAGCTATGATGTCATTGCACTCTACCAAGGGGGCAACATAGTGAGACTCTGTCTCAAAAATAAATAAATAAATAAATAAATAAAATACATATTTTTTTTTCCCAAAAAATATACATATTTCCCCAAATACATCAAATTTTAAGTTCAGAGATACCTGTTGCATCAGGTTTTTGTACTAGTGCAAAAGTAGAAACAATCTGAATGTCCTTCAACGGGAACAAGTTAAATCAATGAATACTATCAGCTGGGCATGGTGGCTCACACCTAGCACTCTGGGAAGAGGTTGAGAACAGCCTGAGCAAGAATAAGACCCTGTCTTTGTTAAAAAAACAAAACAAAGGGCGGCACCTGTGGCTCAGTGAGTAGGGTGCTGGCCCCATATACCAAGAGTGGCGGGTTCAAACCCGGCCCCAGCCAAACTGCAACAACAACAAAAAATAGCCGGGCATTGTGGCGGGCGCCTGTAGTCCCAGCTACTCAGGAGGCTGAGGCAAGAGAATCATCTAAGCCCAAGAGCTGGAGGTTGATGTGAGCTGTGATGCCACAGCACTCTACCAAGGGTAACAAAGTGAGACTCTGTTTCTAAAAAAAAAAAACTTGCCAGCCATTGTGGAAGTTGCCTATAGTCCCAGCTACTTGGGAGGCTGAGGCAAGAGGATTGCTTGAGCCCAGAAGTTTGAAGTTCCTGTGAGCTATGATGCCATAGCACTCTACCCAAGGTGACACAGTAAGACTCTGTCTCAAAAACAAAGCTACAGAGCAGCACCCGTAGCTCAGTGGGTGGAGTGCTGGCCACCTACATCAAGGTTGGCAGGTTCAAACTGGCCCTGGCAGGCTAAAACAATAATGACAACTGCAAAAAAAAAAAAAAAAAATAGTTTAGTGTTGTGGTGGGCACCTGTAGTCCCGGCTACTTGGGAGGCTGAGGCAGGAGAATTGCTGAAGCCCAAAAGAGTTTGAGGTTGCTGTGAGCTGTGACATCGTAGGACTCTACCCAGAGTGACAACTTGAGACTCTGTCTCAATAAAAAAAAAAAAAAAGCTACAACCACACATTGAAATACTATGCAACTACACAGAATTGTCTTTGTTCGTGTGAAAAGGTCACCAAAATATATCAAGGGGAAAAAAGCAAGATGCAAAACAAAATGTACAGTATGACTCCATGTATATACACTTTTCCTGAGATGCATATGAATTTTTTTCTGGAAGGTTACACAATTGCTAACAGGAGATAACCTTGGGGATGGGGACTTTAGGTAGAAAGTATAGAAGGAAAAAAAAAAAAAGAAAGTATAGAAGGGACCTTCCCCTTTCGTTTTAAACCTTTCTGTTCTAGATAATTGCAGTGTTGTGTATTGCTATGTGTATACTTTTTTTTTTCTTTTTTAACTAAGAAAACAAGTAGATTGGGCAGAAAAGTAAGGAGTTAGCAAACCAGGTAGATAAATATGTAAGTAGGCACAATACTGCTTTCTTTTCTTTTCTTTTCTTTTCTTTTCTTTCTTTCTTTTTTTTTTTTCTTTGGGACAAAGTCTTCCTCTGTCACCTGGGCTAGAGTGCAATGGCCTCAGAATAGCTCATAGCAACCTCAGACTCCTGCACTGAAGCGATCCTCCTGCCTCAGCCTACAGAGTAGCTGGGACTACAGGTGCCCACCACAATGCCCAGCTAATTCTTCTATTTTTAGTAGAGATGGACTTTCACTTTGCTCAGGCTGTTCTCCTGACTGAAAGTGATGTCTCAGGCTTTCAAAATGCTAGGATTGTAAGCGTGAGCCACTGAGTCCAGCTGTACACCACTTCTTCACTTGTAAAATGGTCTGATCTCAGGGCCTCTTCCCAAGGTACTCTCTCTTTCACTGGAAGATGCATCCCTCCAGCAATAGTACCTAAAACTCATTGCTTTTGGCTTTCTCATTACAAATATTCTTTTTTCTTTCTTTCTTTTTTTTTTTTTTTTTTTTTTGAGACAGAGTCTCACCATGTTGCCCTGGGTAGAGTGCTGTGGCATCACAGCTCACAGCAACCTCAAACTCTTGGGCATAGGCGATTCACTTGCCTCAGCCTCCCAAGTAGCTGGGACTACAGGTGCCCACCACAACACCCGGCTATTTTTTTTTTTTTTTTTTTGGTTGTGGTAGTTGTCATTGTTGTTTGGCAGGCCTGGGCTAGATTCGAACCCACCAGCTCCAGTATATGTGGCTGTACCCTAGCCAGTGAGCTATAGGCACTGAGCCTACAAATATTCTTAATTCTGTCTTGTCTACTTCCCAACTCTTCAAAAGTCTATTCACATACTTTCTCCAAAACTTCCCTCAATCCTGCCCTTGGTATATATTATTGAACACTTGAAGTATTGAAATATTTATTCATAGCAACCCCACTTGCCTTCAGTGCCCTGGGTCCTTAGGTCATGCTAAAGATCACCACTTCTCCCAGAAAAGCAGCACTTAGGGTAGACTGCTCTTAACCATACTCTGCCAGGGACTCTCCCAACCCTCCCACCATTCCAGTTCAGCTTAACGCTTACTTGCTACATACAATGCCTGACATGAGGAGGATGCCAGGAATAGAAAAATGAACCAAGTATAGTGTCCTCCTGGAGGAGAGAGGAGATGCCAACACCATAACCTGCGATACAAACTCCCATATACCCTTTGAGAGACTCCCAGCCAAACCACACTGCTCTTCAAGTGTTAGCATTTCCTGAGCACTGCTCCTTAGGAAACACTGTGCAAGGTACTTCACAAGCACATTAATTTTAACCTCACATTAACACAGTGCAGCAGATACTGTCATCACATTTTCCTTTTCAAAAGAGGAAAGTGAGGTTTGAAGATAAAGATAACAAGGCCAAGCTAGGACTGGAACCGAGATCCGATTGATTCCTGAGTTGTCACTACGCAAACCACTAATGCAAACCGATCAGCCTCCCCAAACACTCCAGGACCTCCGGTGATGAGTGGGAAAAGTCACTCTTTTCTCCAACAAGTTGACTGGAGGGGAAAAACACTGGAGAAGAGTTTCCATTTCCACGGAAGATTTTCGGGGTCAACGGCATCTTTGGTTCGCCCGCTAAACTGCCCACAAGATAGGGGTGCCCTCCCCAGTCCAGAGCCAGACGACCTGCAGAGGCCACTGGGACCAGCTACTCGGCTTGGTCCCGGGCCCTTGCGGGTGGAGCCCCGAGGCCTTGCTCCTCCCGTGGCCTCCTGCAGACAAAGTGACCATCGCTGCGACGGGCACTGCCCCAGCCTGGCAGAGCCCTCACGCCCGGGCACCTTTCAACCATCGGAATGAGTCGACGCCCCAATGGCAGGCTAGATGACGCCGCGGGCAGCCCAATACTAGGAACTGGGGAGGAGGGGTCTGCCGCCGCGCCCGTCCCCGGTCTCCCCACGCTGGAGGGGAGGGAGGAACGGGTCATCCAGCACAGATTTGTGCAGCCGGGTTCCGGAGAGTTGCAGGGCCGAGCGGTCCAAAGGAGGACTACTGAAAGAGGGCAACCCTGCCTGCTAACCACCCGCCGAAACCAGCCTCCCGGGGAGTCCTGAATTTTCCCCAAACCAATGAAAGCGGTATCTCGAACCTGCTCCTCAGCTCTCACCTTCCAGCGGGTTCCAGCCGCGCTGCCGAAAAGCTATGCTCTCCGACACGCCCCCCTTTCATTCACCTGGTGCCCCCTCCAATGAGAGGCGGGGCAGATGACCAATCGTGGCAGCTCTAGGGCTCAGGAAGGCGGGCCCTTCGGCCAGCAGGCTGGTCAATGGCGCTGGCGCCCCCTCCGGAGGATGCGCTCTGAAGGCTCCAGTTCTCGCAGGATGATGGGAGTTGTGGTCTCAGCGCTAGCTTTTCGGGCAAAGATATAGTGGACAAAACTACAAGTACCAAGATGCTAAACGGAGCAGGGACCAGTGCTTGTGAAAGGCAGCATCTCCGTTCGGTCTTTTGAGCCCCACTTGAGGGACCTGCCAAGTATTCCTCTCTCTTTGTCCGGAGAGCTTAGAGCACATCGTGGATATTAATGCAGCCTAAAAGCTATATCGTATCAGTCTGCACACTTTATCTACTGCCGTTCTCCGCAGAAATCTGGAAATGAATGAAATGGTTTTATCTGTACTCAACAGGTTTTTATTGCACGCCCGCAATACACGTTCACTGAACAGAGGTTACAAAAGATAAAACATCGAATTCCCTTCCCTCAACAGGCTTTCAGGGTCATATATGCTAGTGAAACAGTTAAATAGCAGCACACGGAGCTAAGGAACAGTACAGGCGCTTTCTGAGACAGCTGTGAACAAGTCATCCGCCACGTGGTACCTGTGCCATAGTCATAAAATTGGGGACCTGCTATTTGGAGCTTGGATGCAGGAGATGTGCAATTGATAGGTCAGGGTGAGGTCCAGGTACAGTTCCAAAAAAAGTCCACGGGCTCTGAGCCTTTGGCAACTGGATGGCAAGGGAGCCGCTGAGAGGAAAGATATAACTGCCATCATCCCTCTCTGGGTATTTAACTTTGCAAAAGATAAGTAAGCTGCTTTTCTTTGATGGACTGTGCAGTGGTGTTTGGCTAACATTTTATCACCTAAAATTAAGTTACCTTTAGAGTGAACTGCAGTTTAGTTGCAGTTCTAAAGTATAAAAAGCTCTAAAGTATATCCTAAACCAGCACTTTTTTTTTTTTTTTTTGAGACAGAGTCTCACTAGTCTCCCTGGGTAGAGTGCTGTGGCATCCCAGCTCACAGCAACCTCAAACTCTTGGGTTTAAGCAATTCTCTTGCCTCAGCCTCTCAAGTAGCTGGGACTACACATGCCTGCCACAACACCTGGCTATTTTTTGTTGTTGCAGTTGTCATTGTTGTTTAGCTGGCCCAGGCTGGATTCAAACCACTAGCCTCAGTGCATGCGGCTGGCACCATAACCACTATGCTACAGGTGCCCAGCCAACCAGCACCCTTCATTTCTACCACCTCTTCTCTATCTCAGGTGTCAACATCTCTCCAGTGGGACCACTACAACTATATCTCTCTCTGTGTAACATACTTCAAAGGTGTCCCTTCACTTTTTTTTTTTTACTCCTAACTCCTTAACGTGGCCTACACATCCCTATTGTAATCTAACCTTTGCCTCTCTATCCATTCACACTTCCTGTCTCCTGGACCAGCTGCATAATTTGTAGGACCAAATGCAAAATGAAAATACAGGGCTCCTTCTTCAAAAACTTATTAAGAATTGCCAGAGGGCAACAGCAGGGCATTGAGTGTGGCCCCCTGTGTGACTGCAAGCATTGCCTGCCCATGGAGCTGGTCTGCCTGCCATTCATCCTTTCATCCAATGGCATCCTATTGATTCTTCTAATCTTTTATATGTATATCGATACATATTTTTTTCCTTTTTACTGAGCACATTCTTAGGCAGAACCAATCTGTTTTAGAGCCTTTGTACTAGCTCTTTCTCTGTTTGGAATGCTTTTTTGTTTATTTGTTTTATTTTTTTGAGACACAGTCTCACTCTGTTGCCCAGGCTAGAGTACTGTGGCATCAGCCTATATCACAGCAACCTCAAATTCCTGGGTTCAAGTGATCCTCCTGCCTCTGCCTCCCAAGTAGCTGGGACTATAGGCACCCCCCACAATATCTGGCTAATTAAGAATGCTTCTCTGTTTTATCTTAGCATGGTTCCCTCCCTGTGATTAGGATCTCGGCTGAGTAGTCACCAACTGAGAGAGGCAATCCCTGACTCTTAACTTAAAATAGCCATTGAATCACTCTTTGTTGTTGCCTATTTTAATTCTTTGCATGTGCTTCATTGATTTGCCAAAAAGAAAGGAGAAAACATTGCAGCAGGCACCATTTGTTTCCCCTGCCTGTTACTTAATTGTTTTGATTAAAAATATCATAAGGGCTTAGCAAGGGGTGGCTAAGTCTGGTGGTTTGCTTGAGCTCAGGAGTTTGAGACAACCCTGAGCAAGAGCAAGATCCCGTCTCTACTAAAAATAGAAAAAAGTTATCCAGGCATTGTGGCAGGCATCTGTCTAACTACTTGGAAGGCTGAGGAAAAAGGAGCTCTTGAGCCTAAGAGTTTGAGGTTTCTGTGAGCTATGACACCATGGCACTCTACCAGGACAACAGAGTGAGATTATGTCTTTTTTTGTTGTTGTTGAAAAAAGTCTCACTTTATTCCCCCCAGTAGAATGCTATGGCGTCACAGCTCACAGCAACCTCAAATTCTTGGGCTCAAGCAATTCTCTTGCCTCAGCCTCCCAAGTAGCTGGGACTACAGGTACCTGCCACAACACCCAGCTATTTTTAGAGATGGGGGTCTCTATTTTGCTCATGCTGGTCTTGAACTCATGAGCTCAAGCAATTCTCCTGCCTCAGCCTCCCAGAGTGCTGGGATTACAGGAGTGAACCACCACTCGCCTGGCCCTGAGACTCCATCTTGAAAAAAAAAAGTCATAGGATATTTTTAGCTGATTGTTATTAGTTTCCATCACAGAATAATTGATTTAAATGTCATGGTGCAACCACTTCTTGGGTAGGTGACATTATTGAATACTGACTAATGTTTGGAGATAGCTTCTTTCAAGAAGTTGCTCTTCTTCCAGAGCACTACAAAAAAATACATTAGTGAAAATCTCTAGTGGGTAGGGGCAGATTATGGGTTTTGCCCTATAAAAAAGTGAAAAACAAATCTCCTACCCCAGACATCAGGACATATTATATAGAAGCACTTGCTCCAACTGGGTAAAGGGATGGTATCATGATGCCATCTGGCTCTAAGTTCCTAATTGTAAAATTACTTAACCAGAATTGGACAATGTAGACATATTCTTCAGAGAACCACAACAGTCCTCCCATGAATATATGTACAGGGCCAACGGCCTTATACTTGAGTAGGATGAGGAGTACATTCCATTTCAAGGCATGGCAATGCTTCGCATGAAAATATAGTAGGAGAGGCGGCACCCATAGCTCAGTGGGTAGGGCGCTGGCCACATAATCCCAGGATGGCAGGTTCGAACCCGACCTGGGCCTGCTGAAACAATAATGAAAACTGCAAAAAAAAAAAAAAAAAAAAATAGCTGAGCTTTGTGGCAGGCACCTGTAGTCCCAGCTACTTTGGACGCAAAGGCAAGAGAATCACTTAGGCCCAAAAGTTTGAGGTTGCTGCAAGCTGGGATACCACGGCACTCCACCCAGGGTGACAGCTTGGGATTCTGTCTCAAAAAAAAGAAAAAAGAAAAATTCTAATTTCTTCCTTTAGCATTCTCTGGTCTTCTTTGACATGATGGGCTGTTAAGCAGACAGGATTTTATTTTATTTTATTTTATTTTGGTTTTTATTTTGAGACAGAGTCTCACCTTGTGGCTCTAGGTAGAGTACCATGGCATCATAGCTTGCAGCAACCTCAGCTTCCTGAGCTCAAGCATTCCTCCTGCCTCAGCTTCTCTAGTATCTGGAACTGCAGGCACTGGCCACAATACTCAGCTGTTTTTAGAGGTGGGGACTCACTCTTGCTCAGGCTGACTCAAACTCCTCAAGCTCAAGCAATCCACCCTCCTTGACTTCCTGGATTATAGGTGTGAGCCACTGTACCTTGTCTAGAATGTTAAAATATTGTTGAGCTGTGCAACTATCCATAAATGCCACTTCAAACAGAAACACAGTGCACCATTGTCAAAAGCTAATAACATACTGGTCAATCTTGATCCCCCTAAACTGTTACCAACAGCCTCCAGCAGTAGTGGTGCCAGTCAGATGGGAGAAGTTAGAACTAAATCATGAGGATAGCAGCTGTCCATTTAGCACTTATGGCTACTAATGTTCTAATTCTGCTGGTCAGTCAGGGAGGATTATTTTGTTGAAACTTATTTTATTCTTTGGTGTAGTTCAAGCAGTTAGGGCGCCAGCCACATACACCAGAGCTGGCAGGTTCAAATTCAGCCTGTGCCTGCCAAACAGCAATGACAACTACAACCAAAAAATAGCCGGGCATTGTGGCGGGTGCCTGTAGTCCCAGTTACTAGGGAGGCTGAGGCAAGAGAATCACTTAAGTCTAAGAGTTGGAGGTGGCTGTGAGCTATGACGCCACAGTACTCTACCCAGGATGACAGCTTGAGGCTCTGTCTCAAAAAGCAAAACAAAACAAAAAGCATTAATTTTAAAAATAAAAATATATAAAATGTATTAATAAAAATAAAAGGATTGGTCCTGTAAAATTTGGATTCAGTCACAAGGCTGCACTTCAGGATGTAGAAGGCCACAGGTTTCCCACCCCTGTGCTAGAGTGTAGGCAGAAGCATTCAACATACTGTAGACATTGAACGGTATATTTAAAGAGGGCATGGACAACACATAAAAATCAGTTTTGCTGGGCGGCGCCTGTGGTAGGTCACCGGCCCCATATACCGAGGGTGGTAGGTTCTAATCTGATCCCAGCCAAATTGCAACAACAACAACAAAAAAACCAGCCGGGCATTGTGGCGGGCGCCTGTAGTCCCAGCTACTCCAGGGGCCAAGGCAAGAGAATCGCCTAAGCCCAAGAGCGGGAGGTTGCTATGAGCTGTAACGCCATGGCACTCTAGCGAGGGGGATAAATTGAGAAGGACCAAAAAAAAAAAAAAAAAAAAAAAAAAAAAGAATCAGGTTTGCTTCTAGACACTGAGCAATGAGCAATCTGAGAAGAAAATTTTTATTTTTTTGAGACAGTCTCAACCTGTCACCCTCGGTAGAGTGCTGGGTATTACGGCTCACAGCAACCTCAGACTCTTAGGCTTAAGCAATCCTCTTGCCTCAGCCTCCCAAGTAGCTAGGACTATAGGTGCCCACCACAATGCCAAGCTATTTTTTTGTTGTTGCAGTTGTCATTGTTGTTTAGCTGGCCCGGGCTGGGTTGGAACTTGCCAACCTGGATGTATGTGACTGGTGCCCTCCCCACTGAGGTACGGGCACTGCCTGAGAAGAGTATTCTTAAAAAATGTCAATTATAGGCTGGGCACAGTGGCTCACACCTGTATTCTTAGTACTCTGGGAGTCCAAGGTAGGAGGATCACTTAAGCTCAAGATTTTAAGACCAGCCTGAGCAAGAGCAAGACCCCATCTCCATGAAAAATTGAAAAATTAGGCTTGGTGCCTGTAGCACAGTAGTTATGGCACCAGCCACATACACCAAGGGTGGCGGGTTCGAACCCAGCCCATGTCAGCTAAAAAAACTGCAACAACAACAACAAAAATAGTTGGGCATCGCGGCAGGTGCCTATAGTCCCAACTACTTAGGAGTAGTTGGGGCAAGAGAATTGCTTAAACCCAAGAGTTTGAGGTTGCTGTGAGCTGAGATGTCACAGCATTCTACAGAATGTGACATAGTGAGACTCTGTCTCAAAAACAAAAAGAATATGAGGGACTCACACCTATAATCCTAGCACTCTGGGAAGCCAAGGCAGGTGGATTGATTGAGCTCAGGAATTCAAGACCACCCCAAGCAAGAGCAAGACCCCATCTCTACTAACAATAGAAAAACAAGCTGGGTGTTGTGGTAGGTGCCTGTAATTCCAGCTACTCAGGAGGCTGAGGCAAGAGAATCGCTTAAGCCTAAGACTTTGAGGTTGCTCTGAGCTATGACACCACAGCACTCTACCCAGGGCAACAGAATGAGACTGTCTAAAAAAAAAACTATTTATTGACTTAAGTATACTAACTGGTGACTCTGCACCTACTGCGCCCATTCTGACAGCTGGCAGCTGTTAGTCTAAAAATTTGAAGTGTTGCTTTATGCAAACCTGGATATAATATTGGCCCATCATGAATTTGTACAACAGTGGACGTCTCTTGGCATAAATTAAAGGAAGCAATTCAAAGACTTTAGGAGGCAAGAATGATTTATTGAACCTATATATGCATCTTGCTGACCACCACAATAATTACATTCCTTGAGAAGGCCCAGAATTCACCTTCATTGCCAAAGCTGGAGGACAATTGATGAGGAAAGTGTCAAAATCATTAAAAAGCTCTTTCTTGATTATCCTCCCTAAGCCCAGAATACTGGTTGATGGGCTGACAATTTAAATGATTCTGACCTCTCAGGAGGGTGAGAAGATTCTCGGCTGGCAGAGGCCAGATGGTAGCAGTTACTCATCAAATACAAAGGGAAAAGGGTTACAGTAAGGACATGAAATCAGAGCAGTGTGACCTACAGAAATCTTTGGAAACAACTGATGATGGGCAACCTACCAAACACCAAACTCTCATTTAATTTTTATAATGCTCACAGAAACAACAAAAATTCTCCCCATGCCCAGTAAACAGCGGCCTATCTTGATACAATGGATAATTCTTTCTCATGCAATTTCCACATGTGACTCAATTCACAGGTGCACATATGATTGGATAAAAGAAAACTTTTTTGTTGCTCAAGCTTCAGCCTCCAGTGTTCTCTGCTGACAAAAAGAAGGTCTTGTTGGATCCCAAAGAGACCAAAGAAATTGTCAATGCCAACTCCCATCAGCACATCTAGAAGCTGATAAAAGATGAGCTGATGGGGTGATGCCTGTGGCTCAGTGAGTAGGGTGCAGGCCCCATATACGAGGGTGGATGGTTCGAACCTGGCCCTCGCCAAACTGCAACAGCAACAAAAAAATAGCCAGGCATTGTGGCAGGCACCTGTGGTCCCAGCTACTCAGGAAACTGAGGCAAGAGAATCACCTAAGCCCAGGAGCTACAGGTTGCTGTGAGCTGTGACACTACAGCACTCTACTGAGGGCAACAAAGTGAGACTCTGTCTCTAAAAAAAAAAATGAGCTGATCAACCACAAGCCCATGACTGTGCATTCCCAGGTTCACTGCTGGTAAAACACCTTGCTGGCCAGAAGACAAGCATAAGGACACGAGGAAGTGAAAGGGTACAGCCAAAACTCGGATGTGGGCGAAGGTAACGAGTGAGGACAAGGATTCTGCTCTAACTGCTCAGAAGATACCAAGAAGAGTGACTGCCACAGGTATCACAGCCTGTACATGAGGGTGCAGGGGAATGTGTTCAAAAACAAACAGATTCTGGCTTGGCACCTGTAGCTCAGCAGCTAGGGCACCAGCAGCATACACCGGAGATGTTGAGTTTGAACCCCGCCCAGGCCTGCCAAATAACAATGACAACTACAACAATAAAATAGCTAGGCGTTGCGGCAGGCACCTCTAGTCCCAGCTACTTGGGAGGCTGAGGCAAAAGAATTAATTAAGCCTAAGAGTTTGAGGTTGCTGTGAGTTGTGACACCATAGCACTCTACAGAATTTGACATAGTGAGATTCTGTCTCAAAACAACAACAACAAACAAGCAGGTTCTCATAGAACACATCCATAAGCTGAAGACTGACAGGCCTGCCAGAAGCTCCACACTGTGGCTTGTGAGTCTAAGTCCAAGTGTGGTGAGAGCACCCCAGGCCAAAAAGGAGGAGCTGACCAAGACTCTGTCCCAGGAAGAAGAGTCCAAGAAATAAAGCTCCCCCTCTTGTCTGCCCATAGTGGCCTCAGTGATTACATAGATCAATTGTTCAAATAAAACAAGCTTTTATCTGGAAAGAGCTGGAAGGGAAAGGAAAAGAACAAGGACCCTTAAGGAAAGATCCAATAGTAACAACATGTGTCCATATTGTGACTCTTTCTCCTGTTCTTTTCCAAAGGTCTTGTGCTTAGACAGATACCTAGACCTTCTGAGGACACTGAGACACTAGCCACACTGACTCCTGAAGACCCAGAATGCCTCTGTGCTACATCAGTTGAGTGTGTGCTACAGAAGTATATGCATCTTGCTGACCACCACAATAATTATATTGAAGTGCATGAATCAGTGTCAGTAAGAAAAACAGAAGCTATTCTACATACTTCAAACAGAAATGTATCTAATGCAGGAATTAGATGCAAAGACATTGGAGATGCTGAAGGAGCTAACGGTAAAAGGTGATATCATCCAGACCCAGGAGACCACCCTGGGGCTGCAGCCTACAGCATCACTCTCATGATGACGGAGCTGGTGGACCTACTGCTGCCAAAGGTCAGGCATCTCCTGAAGCACCCCCTTTCTCCAACCTTCAAATATAAACAAGTTCCAGCCCATTGGAAGAACCTAATTGGGACCCAGCTATGAATGGAGTTTGCCTGTTTCTAGCTCTGGTAATGCAAGTGAGAGGCTAAGCATCGAGAGACAGTATGAAACACAAGGAGTCAGGTGATAAACTAAGGGGTTTTTTTTGCAGTTTTGGCCGGGGGTGGGTTTGAACCCGCCACCTCTGGCATATGGGGCCGGCACCTTACTCCTTTGAGCCACAGGCACTGCCCATAAACTGAGTTTTGACGAAACTCAGCTTGATCCCCAAATCTGGTCGTTTTGTCCTCATTTGTATAATCGGAAGAAATATCCTAAACTAATGGCAGAATCCCACATTGGTTTGCAGACCATGGGTCAAAAGCTTTCATTATAAGAAAAAGAAAGTAGAAGACATTGAAGTTCCTCATTCCCACCAAAATCAGAACAAACGTTCTGTTTTTGTAAATTAAAAGTTCTGAAAACATTGCAAAGATTAATGCCACCAGCATAGACTTGAAATATCCATAGGTTTGGACAGTGGAAAAGACATTTGGTCTTGAACAGGGCAGAGGAGTATTATAAACTTAATCAAATGGTGACCCTCGTTGCTACTGCTATTTATTTATTTTTTAATTTATCTTATTTTAGAGGCAGGTCTTTGCTTTGTTACCCAGGCTGGGGTGCAGTGGCTCAATCGTAGCTTACTGCAACCTTGAATTCCTGGGCTCAATGGATCCTCTTACCTCAGCCTCCCAAGAAGCTAGGCACATGCCACTGTATCAAGCTAATTTTTAAATTTCTTTATAGAGATGTGGTCTCACTATGTTGTCCAGGCTGGTCTTAAACTATTGGCTTCAAGCAATCCTCCCACCTCTGCTTCCCAAAATGCTAGGATTATAGGCATGAGCCACGTGTGCTAGGCCACCACTATTATTTCAGATGTAGCTTTTTGATTCCCCAAAATGATCAAGCAAATGTATTTTAATCAGGCGGCACCTGTAGCTCCAAAGAGTAGGGCGCCGGCCCCATATGCTGGAGGTGGTGGGTTCAAGCCCAGCCCCTGCTAAAAACTGCAAAAAAAAAAAAAAAAAAAAAAAAATGTATTTTTCTCCATTATGACAGATAATACAAATAAAAAACAATTAGCTTTATAATCCTGCCTCAAAGAAAAGCCACCTTTTCTTCTCTATGCCCTAATTCAGTGGTTCTCAACCTTCCTAATACCGTGATGTATTTTCATTGTTACAAAGGGGTCAAGAGCCACAGGTTGAGAACTGCTGCCTTAATTTATTCTGTAGAAATTTTGATTCATTTAGCATAAGAGAAGAAAAGAAGAAGAGGAAGAGGAAGAGGAAGAGGAAGAGGAAGAAGAAGAAGAAGAAATTTTATTTTTTTGAGACAGAATTTCACTTTGTCACCCTTGGTAGAGTACTGTGCCATCGTAGCTCACAGCAACCTCAAACACCTGCACTCAAGTGATTCTCTTGCCTCAGCCTCCCAAGAAGTTGGGACTATAGGCGCCTGCCACACAATGCCAGCTATTGTTTGTTTGTTTGTTTTTTTGAGACAGAGCCTCAAGCTGTTGCCCTGGGTAGAGTGCCATGGCATCACAGCTCACAGCAACCTGCAACTCCTGGGCTCAAGCGATTCTCCTGCCTCCGCCTCCCAAGTAGCCAGGACTACAGGCACCCACCACAATGCCCGGCTACTTTTTGTTTACAGCCGTCATTGTTGGTTGTTGGTGGGCACGGGCTGGATTCGAACCCGCTAGCTCAGGTGTATGTGGCTGGCACTTTAGCCACTTGAGTTACAGATGCTAAGCCATGCTATTGTTTTGTTGTAGTTGTCATTGTTGTTTAATGACAGGTTGTTTAATGGCGGGTTCAAACCAGCCAGCTCCAGTTTATGTGGCCAGCGCCCTAACCACTGAACTATGGGCACCAAGCCATGAGTGTTTTCCTTTGAGAAATAGCTCCTGGGTTTTTACTGGGTTCAAGTAGACTGTGCACTTGACCATAGAGCACCCAGTGAACTTGTGATTTGTTTTCTGATTGCTAATGTCCAATAGTTCTCAGGTAGAAAAGGTCCACATAGAACATGGCTCAAACAGGCCCAAACAGCCCCAAAAGTACAACAAGCAGGTTGCCTAACTTCTTTGTCTCAAAGGAGCAATGTCTTGAAATCAGGAGCAACACTGAATCATAGACAGTGGTTACCTAAGGGAAAAAAGATGAGAGGCTTTGGAATACGACGTTTGAGAGAAAGGAACAAGGAGAGACCCCACCCATTAGAATACTCATGTCTAGGCCCCGTGCAGTGGCTCACATCTGTAATCCTAGGACTCTGGGAGGCTGAGGTGGGTAGATTGCCTGATCTCACAGGTTCAAGACCAACCTGAGCAATAAGAGTGAGACCCCCATCTCCAAAAATAGCTGGGGATTGTGGTAGGCACCGTAGTCCCAGCTACTTGGGAGGCTGAGCCCAAGAGTCTGAGGTTGCTGTGAGCTGTGACACTACAGCACTCTACTGAGGCTGACAAACTGAGACTTTGTCTCTAAAAAAAAAAAAGAGAGAGAGAATATTCATGTTTATAGGAATGATTGTGACAAGGTTCCAGTGTAAACAAAACAACATATTACAGCCTGGTTTTCAGATGGCACATTCTTCTTCTTTTTTCTTTTCTTTTCTTTTTTTTTTTTTTTTTTTGAGATAGTCTCACACTGTCAACCCAGGGAAAAGTGCTATGGCATCATAGTTCACAGCAACCTCAAACTCTTGGGCTCAAGTGATCCTCTTTCCTCAGCTTCCCAAGTAGCTGGGACTACCACAGGGGGGCGCGCCCCGCCCCCCCCACAACCCCCCCCATTTTTTTTTTTTTTTTTTTTTGTGTTGGGGTTTTTTTGTG